>JAZGUH010001007.1:0-250052 GCA_037893225.1 Hippasteria phrygiana
AATGTAGATTTGTAAAGCGCACATATTCACCATGATCACGGTGCTCAAGGCGCTATATTATTACCCCTGCTCATCAGGCCTATTAATAATTCCCTTAACCTTATCAGCTCCCTCGGGAGTATACAGCCCCGCCTTCAAGTTAAGCACACATGGGCTAATTAAACACATAACCATCACAGCCCTCAGGTACCCATTTACTCCTGCGTGGAGAGAAGCAACTTGTGACAAAGTGTCTTGCTCAAGGACATAAGCACCATGACCCCCCTGCTGAACTCGAACCCACAATCTGTAGTATCACCAAGATCGTGAGTCCGGTACACTGGACAACGAGGCCACAGCACTCCACTTTACTCGAAGAATGGACTTAACGAGACAAATAACAAAAAATCTGATTTCAAATGCCTCAGGTACCAGATCTATTTGCCGCTTAAGGGGACTGTTAGCTAAGCAGACTAATTCTTTTGTTTTAAAGTTTGTTTAATGTATTATCACCAATATATATTGTCTTCAGAATTTAAAAGAAAAAACACTGTCCGCAAATCCGCTGTTGCCATGGTAATGGCGGCCATATTGGATTTCAGTACAATTACTTAATCAAGTTTTATGGGAAAAGTAAAACATCTTTTTACATACAATTAACTGTAATTTAAAGTTTCAAACATTATCTAAGTTAGTACAGAGCCCCTTTTCACAAAATCTATACTTTAAAGGAGCACCATATGACGTAACCTAAAAAAAGGAATTCTCAGCTATTTGCTTAGCAAACAGTCCCCTTAAAATACAATCTTGCAAAATTTTCGAGTGTTTTTGAGAAATTTGCTTATAATAACTAGTTTTGTCCGGGGGATAAAAACCCTTTGGTTGTGGTATTCAATTTATGAGAATCTCTTTCCTGAAATTGTGTGGATCTAATAAGAAGATCTAGAGGTATTGTTCGACGTTCCGGTCAGCATGCTCAGACCGTCTTCAGGAGAAATGATGATGGTCTGACCATATTTGAAAAATTGCTCAGCACGAACAATTTTCATTGGTAAATATCTCTCTTCTGAGAGGTATTCGGTTGTATTTTGCTTAGCATGAAAGTCACATGAGTTTTTGCTGGTATACCGCATGTTTTTGCTCTGCAATGATTTTGTTGTAATAAGCGAATTTGTGTACTCAGGAACCCCATGAAATTGGCTGCTGACTATGACAACGAGTTACGTATACGTTATGCCTCTATTTTCTTTCTAAGAACTTAGTTGGTTACTTCACACACATCCTGCAATATTTTTGGGGGGCAGAGGACGGCTATTGTAGTGTCACCCCAAAAAAAATTCCCCTTTGTCATATACATTTTATGGGTCCCGTCCCCTCCGTCCCCCCAACCTTGACGAGAAATCGCCGCCGCTGACTTCATATGATGTGTCGGCAAAATTGTTCTCTGCAGTGTATCCCCCAAAAAAGATAAACCGGGAAAAAGATCAAGATTTCCCCAAAATGGGGAAATAGTTCTTACACCAAAGGACATGCACAATATTGAGATCTCAGCTTTCATATGACACCCCATGTGATGAAATTCACTCACAGCTTCACACCGAAAAAGCACTGTGACAAAAATTTGTGCTAATTTCATTTTGAACACTTGATTTAACGTGCGTGTCAACCGTATTCATACCAATGCAGTGCAAGGTATACCATTTTCATTATCTTCAAAAGTCACTTCACAATTCTGGTCTCGAGCCATGTAACAATCTATTCAAACGCACTATATAACAAAAGCATTCCTTTGTCATTGTTCATCCCATGTAGCTTGTGAGCTGACTTGTGATTGACTTGTGATCTGCCTTTTGATCTGACTTGTGATTGCTTTGTGATTGACTTGATTACAACTCTGCTTTTTGAAGATCTACTTTCTTCACTGCATGCTCGGTATGAATAATTCGAAGCAGCGCATCCGGAACGATTCAAGAATCCACAACTGGATATTATTCCTTTCCGAAAATTTCGACATTTTGACTGGAAAGCGACAATTGTTTTCATTTCCTTCGCCCCGTACGTTCGGCGCAACAGACAGCGTCTGCTGCACAATGTTCCGTGTTCCGTGTAGGTCAAGCCGAGTTTAAATTCACCGTCAGAGCTATTAAAATCGCGAGGGCCAATGTAATTTCAGCCGTTTGCCGGAAACAGAAAATGAAAGAATGCTAGTCGGTGTAAACGTGACTTTGATTTGTTTTGTTTTGGATGTAGTAATCCATTGAGCATTTGTTTTTCTCGTATTTATAGGCCTACTTCTGTGGCCGACATTTATTCAAAAAGAGTATACGCAATTCATTAAACTGGTGGAGCAAGGTCGACGAGCTGTTAAGCTAGTTATGACCGTACGTGATTAATGAGTAAAACAGAAATTGACAGAAATCAAACATAATAATTTATGAAAATAAAGTAGAGATATTATGGACCAAAGATGACTGCCAATTGTATGCAAAGTTTGTACCACAGTGGCGTAAATGAAACTTTTTGAGGGGGCACCTGGGGGTGCACGCATTTTTTTCCAAGGGGAACTGAAAGTAATGAACTGCGGCTTGTATACTTTTTTGTTCATCAAGATTTCAAATGGAGGGCACCCGGGAGGGGGGGACGAGCATCCCCCCACGTAGTTACGCCACTGGTGGGCCATGTTAACGGATGCATTCCCTCCATATTTTGCCCAAATTTTGGACCCTTCATGTCAAAGGCCTACATGTGCTAACTGTGAACTAATGCATGCCGTCCATGTTTTGCCCAAATATTGGACTCCCTCATACACACGCCTATACGAATTCATAATGGCCCATGCGTCATACCCCAAAACCATCTCTTTGAGAAAAAACAACAAAAATAAATACATATGAAAAACCCGTACGACGCCGTATCAAAACAACCTTTCGTCGTCTGCGTGATGCAACTTGATGGATGGAAAATAATAATTGGGGAAATGTACCCGAAAGTACAAGTCTTGGTGCGTGCGAAGCCAGACGGGCGCGAATTATGGGAATGAGTTCCGCAAGCAGGTAAAACAATTTACGGGGGTCATGTTGACTTGATAAGGAACTGCGAGTCTCGGTGCCTTCATGTAGGTCTATATCGAATAAAAGGTACGCCCGCAGGAACTGAATTATTGTCGGCAAGCAAATAATTCCACATCTGGAAAGTAATTACTTTTGTTGAGCGTAGGGCTTTCGAACACAAGCCATCGGTCCGAAACCTCTGCCCTGTTTATAATTCTTTCTATAATTCTACTAAGTGTGGATGATTTGATTTCAAGGGAAAACAAGTCCGAGAGCCTGCCTTGCAACTATATCCAAGTACATAGAAACACGCTGGCACTTCATGAAAAAAAATATCGCAACCGAGCACGAGTTATTTCGTCATACCATAATGGGAATATTACATTTCAAGAATTACATAACAGCCCAACCAGAGCGCAGGATCAGTTCCGCGTGAAATCCCAGTCTGCGGTTTTGCGTTCAGTCCGAGTTCCTCTATTGATAAATATTAGTTACTAATTTCCCCGTGGTCAAATGCAAATCATTTTGCGGCAAAGACATGCGCAGTCAACGTTGGAGTTCTTTTGTTACCTATGGACACTATCAAAGGTACAATCAACTGGTTCATTTTAACTGACGTTTTTCACTCAGCAACTTTCTGTTGAAAAGTTGCTCCTATACGTTTTCATGCATGTCATATTTCGGCCATAATGAAAGTTTTGAATTTTAAGCCAAGATAGCTTTGTTTGCTGTAAAGTAGGCACACCGTGCTCATATAAAAATGGCAAAAAGTGAACTGTTCCGTAAAAGCATGACTGTGTTGAGTAAACCTTTACGTGCACACGAAAACTTAGCAACAGACGTACACAGGTAAATTACGTGAACAATTACCCAAAGGTTGAACATGCATATTGTACCAACTTTAGGTAATCTGTTTGCCCAAGTTTCTAACAGTGTATAATTCCGAGTAAAATAAATTTGGACTAGAGAATGACACATCAAGGTGTAAAGTTGTCAATTTCGCGGTTTATGCGTCATTCTTTAGTCAAATATACTCGGAGTTAGTGCGCTCGTTGCTCAGTTACACACAACATTTTGTTGTACATGTACTAAAGGTTTGCTCCAAAGAAATAACTCAAAAAACTGAAAAATATAGTTTAATAAAAGTTTCTTTTATAAATCGTAATTTCTTGACTTTTTCCCATGGAAACGAAAGCTGGTAAGTGTATTTTCTTGGCTAATGTTCAATACTGATTCTGATTACAAAATTCAGCAGTGAGTAAAATCTTTCACAAACTGTATTTTCCTAAAGTGTTGTTTAAATTCTATTCAATTGGTTCTGCTGCGGGGAGGGGGGGGGGGGGTAGAATAAATCCCGACCTTGATAAATTTAGTCCATGGAAGCGGCCACAATGCAGGTTTCACAGCAATAAACCGATTTGAAAGAGCACATCAAAGTTGGAGATCAAATACGTTATTAAAATCTGAAACGCGCAGGTGACTATAAAACCAATCGGTGATTTCCGATAATTATTTCACAATGGAAAGTGGGATTTTTTTCAGTGACTTGTTATGGAAAAAACCAGTGTCTGTTATGGAAACAAAGTATACACCTTCGCATATTAATAGTTTGAGTATCCCGCAATAGAATAAGCCAGTTCGGTATTTCAACTGCGCATGTGCACAATGACACTTTATCCCGAATGACCGTCCTTACCTAACGCGCGCGTGTGAACGCAAAAGGTGGTCGCACAACGCGCACGTGTTAAATTCAATCAGAATGGGCGTTCGCGTGACATGGCGTGACATGACGTCAGCAATTTTATCCCGAATAACCTTTTACCTTTGAGATACCGAACTGGCTTATTCCAGAATAGAATTTAAAAGCCGGCAATGCTTCTAAGTTGTTTTGCAGGATAAATGAATTGTGATGCTTCTCCGTACATTCACTGGGAAGAAAATATTCAAGCTTTTAGCATGATGAGATAAAAATAAATCTGAAATCTGAATCTGAGTAGGTCTTAGGTTTTGAAGTCTGTAATTACTTGCAACGGTAAAGTAACGCAAAAGGTGGACAGAATAAAACAATAAATATTGCCGGAGTCACACCTTCTTGGAGTCTTTTCGATTTCGTTTCTTGTATTTTTCCCATTGTAAATTCTCGGTGTATAAAAGAAGTCACGTTTTGAGGTCCTCACTCATGAATGTATAATTATACATGTTTGTACTTAGATGTAGTTTACAATTTTTTACAATTTTTGGATGAATTTAACGTAGTTTTACAGTTGTGTGTCGCCGTGAATGAGCAAGGGTTGCTCCCCGGGAAATTCGACGTTCAGCCCGTCATCTCACAGACACCACATCGGTGAAAAATAACATGTCCCCGGAACACGGTCCACGTACCATAAAAGCGAAAACTTAAAAACTGCATTAGGGAGTTCTGTATCTCAGAACAAGAAATATACTCACTACATAATTCATTTCATTTCGTCATTCAAACAATATTCGCACTTGGGATTGTTTAAAAGACAAATTCGAGCAATTTTTATGAATTTATTTCCAATTTATATATTTTTTTTAACACAGTGTAGCTACTTTTTTTCTTCAAAAAATGATAAATCGTGGATGAAAATCCTTCTGCAATACAGCTGTAAATCTGACCCATGTTTACAAAACCAGCAGTGATATTCCAGCAGAAAAATCAAAAGGATTTAGCAACTTCGCATATTTCGTCATCGTTTTCACGATTGGATTGGCATGTTGATTTGAAAATTGCAAAGTCGTTTTCATTTTATTTTTCCATGCTCGGGCCTTCTCAAAAACGATGACGAAAATTTGGTCTTCTGTCCGTTGAGGGGTGATGTTTGAATATACACCTTACCTTCGTCGCGTAATTCATTCTCGTTTCTGGTGTCTTAGTCTTCACGTATTTCTCAGTAGACGGCAGTTTTCCCTCTTGCTTTTTAAAACTTTGTATTAACGGCTGGCTTCGTATTGGTCACTGGTTGCCTGTGGGTGAGTTAAGCTTCGCCTGGTTCTGGAGTATTGTTCTAATTGCTGGGCGATCTTTTTTCTGATTAACAGCTTAGACTGTCTCACGAGAGAATGATTAACTGAACAATGGGCATTGTTTTATAGCATACCAACTCGCTGGTTCCGACTATCAACCAGACGCTATACAAAACGACGGGGAAGTCCCTACCGTTGTTTGTAAATAACACGCTCAGTCATCGCTGTGGCTATGCATCCTGTCAATCAACGAGGAACTAAAATTATATTTTCCCGTATTTTTTTTCTAATTGATAGTAGAATCTCGCGATCGGTGACGTCTGCTAGAGAGAGTTTAATTTTGTTAATTGCGATAATTGGTTGTGAGGGGGATTGTCGAACGATTCTGCGAGTTCTGAATACGGAACTCAAACGTCAAGTTGTGTCACAATCACGGTGTAATGTTACTACGCACAGACAAATAACAACCCAAGCTCTGTTCTCTTCATATTGATAACAAATAGTTACGGATTCTTTTTTATTAAAAGAACAAATTTAAGGAAAGTTAAGAATAGAAACCAATGGGAAAATATAATAAATTTATTGATAAATACAATAGACATCCGACAAAATACACGTGTAATTCAAACAAATTGTGACTGTATGTTAATAAAATGCTAGTATTGATAGGAGGTTCCCGGAAATGATTATTTTGACTAAAAATCAACCCTATTTAAACTTTCAAATTCGCATTACGTTTGAGAGATTTGAACCCCCTACTTATAGCCTAACTATACTCCTATAACCTTCATACGTACTCCGCTAGTAGCTGTTTTTGAAGTAAAGAGACAGTGTAGTGTGTACAGCCAGTGGCGCTTGGGCCTACTCCTTGATTCCACCCACTTACTTTGCGTGAACAGCGTACAGCCGCTGATCTCCATGTAAACCGAATAGCTAATTGGCCTTTGCGCGCTGTACAAACGGCTGAAGCGAGTAGCCGCCTTATTACCACTCCCATTTTAGCACTGCTCTCTATGTAAAGAGGACGAGGATGAAAGTAGACCCTTGGACAAAGTTGCCAAACCTGTTGTATATTGGGAGTGACAATATGGCGGACATCGGCTTCATCTCGAACAGCCGATGCGCTATCCAGTTTACAGATCAGTTCCTATACACCCTTTGAAAGGGGCGTAAGTAACAATAAGTGACGTATTCAGGTTTGGTAGATCCAGGTAATCACAGCAATTTATTACAAGATAACACTAAATGATATTTTTTTACCAAACATATTTTGAAAAGTGGGGGAAGGGTTCTAATTAGTAGCGATTGTCATGTAGTGGTACTTTCAAGGTAATACTTTCCCGGATATGTTCCAATAGAAATTATAATAAAAACCAAAAAGACTTCCCTCCAACTCCTTCTATTTTCCAGTATCTATTTTTTATATAATCATTCCTTATTTCACTAAAATACAAAAAACATGTACACAAAACCCAGGACACGGTTTTGAAAACCAAAACACATGCAGGGCGAACACTGAAAACAATTATAATATTAACAACATAGTTATACTCAAGGAAAAAAAAAAAAACAGTACAATTAATACTATACGGGTCGATGGTAAAATTCAGTGAAAATTCATATAGCTGTTAAAATACTCCCAAAATAAAAATTATTATTCAAACTAAGAAATAAAAATGGGGTTACGTATTGGCATTAAGAAAAGGGATTACAATCTAGAATCGTTTCGTCGGTTGTGTCTATTTTTATTGTAAGCATTATTTTTAAAGGCAGTATACAACATTTGCTTTTGCTGTAATTTTCAGAAATAAATGGATTTGGGATTAGTATTTTATAGCAAATACTGTAACACTGACCCTTTTTTGTGTGCATAGATGCTGGGAAAACAAAGAGAGAAAAAATGTGTTCTTGTAGTCTGGTTCCCTGACACTACTTCAAACAAAACGGAGCAATATATAGATGTCAAGGGGGATTATCAGGTCGGGGAACTAGACTTTTTCCAACGATGATCGGCCAACCATCGCTGGAAATTGATTTTAAAAATCCGCTTTTCTTTAAAATGACAGCACACCAGGTTTGCCGTGATTTCACAAGACGCTTTAGACTATAATCTGTTAAAAAAATTATGGTGATTTTTTTCCAACTGAGTTTGAGACAGACTTCTTAAAAAACGTTTTTACTGGTATCACTTTGAATATGACGACAGTTTAGTTTGTTTCTGTTTTTGTTAAATTCCGTTTTGGCTTAGCCCCAATTTGGCCCGAAATATAACTACTTTCACAACCTCGAGTAAGTGATGAAGAACTGGATTTGAAAACAAGTTTGTTAATAGGCCATGCACTGAATCTTTCCGTAAATGACCCGTAAATTATTTATGGGCGGGGGCACCCCGTGGAAATTTCCATTGGAGGGAACAGCCCAAATTGGATTTAGTGGATGTTTATTAATATTTTCTTTTTATTATTATTATATTATTTAATTTATTATTAGTTATCAATGACATGGAACTTCCAGTTTGGAAGTCAAATCGCCTCTACTCGTCCAGAGAAAAAACAACATAACAACGGGAAATACAAAATGCAAGCCCAATTTGATCCAGGATATCAAAGTGTCTTAATAGCCCAAATGCAAAAAGAAAAACACGGGAACCAGAAGAAAGTTCGTAGGGTAGGAAACAAAAATCAAAATTGTAATAGGGGAGGGATTTTTAACCTCAGTACTGGTAGGAAAGGGAGGAGGAAGCCAAGGAGCTTTATCCGCCTTAGCACAAGGTTCCCCCACCTACGCAGACGGGTTTAGCTCGCTACCTGCGCAGTGAAAGCCCCTTGGAATCCCGATGTTCTTTTTCACCCCAAACCACATCCCGTTTTCTACCGGAGTTATTGCTCCGATGCTGGTTTGTCACGAGTATAACCCCGTTTGAAGTATAGTTCCAAACATGTTCATTTTTAACAGTCGATTGTGGCAGCTGTAATTTTTCTATCACTGGAAAGGGATTCATATAGGGGTTTTTCGAAACCCTGCCTCGTCTTGGATTTGGCTTCGGCTTCGTCTCGAACTTTTTAATAACTAACAAGCAAACAAAATGGAAATATTCTAAATTTGTTGTGCATGTTCTGCTTCAGGATCATTCATTCGGTTGATTATGAAAGCAAACATTAGAATATTTACATTTGGTTTGCTTCTCAGTTATTCAGATGTCGGAGACGAAGCCGAAGACGGAGACGAAGCCAGGGTTTCGAAAAAAAAACCATAGTTTCCCATGTCTTATTCTGGTCCACACTAGGAGTGGGTGCCTATATTTTTTTGTTCTTTATTGTTTATGCGGTTGTCTTCGAGTTTTTGTGTGTGTTTTTGGTTTTGGTTTTTGCGTTTTTTTTATATGCCTTTGTTTTTTGTTTTTTTGTATTTTTTACAAAATCATTTGAACCACTATACGGGAAAACCTGATGCTGCAGGTTATTTTTGTTTGTTTATTTTCTTTGTTTAGTTTAGTTTTGTTTGTTTTTTTGGGGGGTGGAGGGTGGGGTGCGGTTTGGTTCCTGGCAAGATATGCCTTGGGTGTTTTTTGTTTTTTTTACAAAGAAATACCTGAACCACTACAGGAAATCCTTTTGGTACCCACTCCAACCTGCTCTACTGCAGGTGTTATCGAATTTTCGTCAGGATTGTAAATCTTTACTTAAAAGTGGCCACAGTGTGCTGTTTTTGTATCTTTCAAAAAATGGGGGGGAAAATGAAAACAAATATGAAAAATGGACGTTTAGTATTAACCAAATAGGGGAGCCAGGTTAATCGCAGTGGTACTTGGCTTCTACGAAGGCCGGGGTTCGAATCTCGCCGGGATCGACCTGAAAGATATTTTCATATAGATTAATCCTTAGTCCTATAGATTAATTTATATTCAAACCTATGTACATGTATACACGTACATGCACATGTATGTCAGGTTGGCCTAGCGGGTACTTTCCTTGCTTTCCAACACTGTGACCCGAGTTCGAATCCAACCAGTGCAGTCCATTAATGTGGAATGAGTTTTCCCTGCACTGTTAGAAAGTTGGGCAAACAGATTACACAACGTTGGTACAATAATCATTACACGTAATTTACCAACTGTTGTATAACCACAACTGTGTACAAACCAATTGTTGGTTAAAGTGGTGGTGTTATATTTTTTACCCAAAATGTAAATTACGTGAATAATTACCCAAACAAGCTGACTATTGTACCAACGTTGGGTAATCTGTTCACCCGATATTCATATACGACACCAACCGGATATGTTTGGTCGTTTGCCTGGTTGCAAGTTTCGTTTTCGTCAATACCATGATTTTATCTGCTAACGTTGCAAAAAGGCCGGTAGTCTCTGCGCGTAACAAAACCGACGGGGGAGGATTTGACCAGCGGAGTTAATAATTAATTAATTAATTAGATAATGAATTAATTAATTATTAAGTAAACATTATCAATTACTGCTGAACATTCTTTTGGGGGTGATCAGGTAGCGAGATGGCCAGAGACCAGGAAGAGAAATTCTTGTTCTGAAGACAGACAACACGACGGATAGATAAACAAAGAGGTGGTGCGTGGTTCACGACAGTCCAAATGCGTGCGAATTTGCCTGCTCTTGAGTAATTGTTTGAGTTAGAAAACAAAATAATAGACAGAAGGATATTTTTATAAAAGACTGAGCAATTATGAGAGCCTCATTTTGGTATATATTTCAGTTGGAAAATGTTTTGAACAAAACTGAACATTATCATTAAACTGGTTGTACGTTTTAAAATGTGATGCTGTATGCATGACCCACGTCAAAACCAGGCTTTTCCCGCATTTACCGAATGGCATTAAATAGATTTTTAAAAAGATCAGCGGTATAATGTGTTTTCGCCTTATTTCCCATCCTTAAACATTCCATAACTTGAGAAATACTTCACTTATAGACACCGGCGAGGGCTCATTTTAAAGCTCTTAAACTTCTTCAAAATGATGGGACAAAAATCAAATTTTTGGCAGGAAGTGCCTGGTTCCGGAATGGTGTGTGACAAACTTGATAATTCTGGTAAGCATTTCAGATATTCTATAACGATAATTGTGTTATTACTTTAAAAAAAAGAAGACGACTTTTTAACCAGTCAACTTTTCGTGACAAAACTCGGCAAATGCAAACCACGAAGTATATACTTGATACAGATTTAGAGTGTGTTTGACAATGATAGACAACTATGGCGACGAGGTTTGACGTCTGTTCTGATTTAATAACAGATTTAATTAATTTAAAATTTAAAATTTGATACATCTGTGTTTAAGGCGGTCCATGCTTTAAGGGTGGGTGCATAACCTTAATTTTTTTAATGGGATTGTGTAAACATTGAATAAATTATGAGACATTTTACAAATAACTGACCGACGATAAGCAACCAATTTATTAAGTTTCATATTTGAATTAGGAGCGGGACGCTCCTAATTTCTACAGTATTTGTGAGGTCGTGGGTTCGAGTCCCACCCGAGTAAGCCTGTGATTTTTTTCCCCACAGGTTCTCTCAGAAAGCATTTAGCATATAGTGCCTTATAGTACGTCGGGAAAGAGCAAAATAATCTCTCTTTAGTTTTAACGCAGGCCTACATCATCCCCGATGCAAATTCCATCTTCCCACTAATTGCGCGTTAATACTCGCTGTTACATTGAGTTCGAATCGGCCAACCGAGGTGTCTGCACTTGCAAGCAGGAGGTCGTGGGTTCGAGTCTCACCCGAGTTACCCTGTGATTTTGTTTCCCACAAAGGGTAGGTGGATCTCAGAAAGCACTGAGCTTCATACACTACGTCGAGAAATGGCAAAAACCTCTCTTCTTATTGTCTTGTCTTTTCGATATTTTTGTTTTGGGAAACAAACTGGCGGGCGGGGGAAGTTTCACATTTTCACACACATTTACAGCACCTCCTATCGTAGTAACCGCATGAACTCACAAGAGAAAATCACGCGATTTAGGCGTTTGCGATATTTTGTTTGTTTTTCACAACATTCAAAAAGGAAACTCACGAGCCAAGTGTGCGTGCATGCCGCACTCTCCGTATAACGATAGAAAATGACGTCATTTACGAAAATATAGGACATGAAGTTTCATTTTAATTTGAGAAACATCTACAGCCGTGGAACTTCGTCTGCATTTCTTTTACATTCAGTCTATTTTCGAGGCGCTTTTAAGAGACGCGGAAAGAGAGTCATTTCGCACGCACGTAATACAATCTGTCACGCACGCAGTAAAACAAAAACGTGACACTTGAAAATATAGATCTGAAATTTGCACATTTTGCTCTCCATAGGGCCTAATTGTAGTATTTTCAGGACGTCATGTTTAAACTAGTAAAAATAATAAATAATACAAATAGCAATCTAAGAAGTGTGCTTCCCTGAAGGTAGATGGGTTTTAAAGTCGAGGGAAATTTGGGGTAAAATAGAAGAATTTTGGCAGATCATTTTGTGAGCGTCAAAAATCGTGTAGGCCTACTCGGCGACCACTTTCTGCTCGTTATATCTCACTTGTATTCCGTCAGCATACCAGCTATAGTAGGCGTATTTGAACGTAGGGGTGAGGGTTGTTGGTGGGGAAATGGGTGGGGGATTTGATATTGGTATGGCTATGGTTTACAGGGAACCGCCCTCGAGTCTTTCCTAAATTTCTTTTGACCGGAAGGGGGGAGTTCTAATTCACCGGGTGTTGCCTTAACTTCTACCCGGTGCCCACTAGTCTGGTTCCCGGACCAAAATACTCTGACTATTTCTGATGAATATTAGGTCCGGTTGCCGCCAATGTCACGTGACGAAAATTCCCAGATTCTAGCCCTTTCCGAAAATGTCCGCGGTTTTCCGATTCTTTTCGGTAACATTCGGCTATTAACGTTGATGTTCGCAATAACAAATATCTGTCAGGCCCGTTACAGATCCTGGAATTTGAATTCTCAATTATATATATAAACTGAAAAATCAATGCCACACTCTTTGCAGTATTTTGCGGACTGGATTTTGCAAGAATGTTTTAAGCCGCGGTAGCTGCCTGACCTAAGATTTAGACGTCAGGGAATCTTCAGGGCAGGGAACCAGACTAGGTACCACCCGCTGCCTTTGTTCCATGAAAGCGTCCACGCAGTGTAATGACAGGCGCCACAAATTCCTCCATTTCCCTTGAGAGATCCAGAACAGGAAGCGCTGACAAGTGGTAAAAACATAAAAGTACCGGTGAACTATTGTCGTTACAACTCTGTCATTAGTATTTCCTCGTATTTCGGTTGGTATAGTTTTCATTCATGATTGAGATATGCCACTATATTTGGAGCATCCTCGTCCCTACATCATGCATGAAGTTCAGTGACCGTGGTACTTCATGGGCGTTGCTTGCCTTTTTTCCCACGGCGTGGGGGTTCGGTGAGTAGGCCTACATCTGGAAATTTACAAACTTGTAATCCCGAGTCCCAAGCAAAAAGGCAAAGAGTGTAAAATCTATCTAAAGTCTACTTGCATTCCAAACATGAACAATATACACTGCCAACAATCGTGGTGTTAAAATTACACCATGGGATAACCACTCGTCCAAAATACATACCACAATGGTGTTCATTTAATACCAGAGTTTTCGCAGTGTAGAATCAAGACTCAAGATTCTATTCTGTTCCTTTATGGCAAAATATTCCTTCCTCCAAAATTGCATACGGCAGAGCTCGAAAGCTGAAAAAAAATATTAATGAAAACCTGTGGAGAGAAGTAGAAGGCGATGAATTAATGTCGAGTTTAAGACATGTAATAAAAACAAAAACCCGGAAAGATAAAAAGGGTAAACCTACGGAATAAGCCAGGCGTGAAAACCCAACAACGGGATTGTATTAAGCCCGGGTCGCAGAGGTGAAAGGCGAGGAAAGGTGCACTTCCGCCACCTGGCTGGCTTAACACTGATTTTAACACTTAAGCCATGGGCGTCGCCAGGATTTTTTCTACAGAGGGGGGAAAAGCACTCGTCAGAAAGCAGCAAGGGGAGAGAAATCACCGACCGTGGAAGAATCGAAAGGGGAGGGGGTGCTGGACATCACTCGGTGCTTTGTTCAAGACCGCGATACCTAGGCCCACTGTATCACTATAGTAGCCGCATTTATAGGCCCCTTTCAGCAGGTTTTGAGTGTTCTAAATATACATTGACTTCGACCCTCTTTTCTTTGTTCAATTCCCCCCCTTTTTTTCCGAGGGGGGAGGGGAGTTCCCCCTTGCCCCCTCCCCCTCACCTCGCGACGCCCATGACTTGAGCCATAGTTTTTAGCCCATCCTCGACTCTGCACTTAGGCCTATATCTTTTAATTAAAGGCAGTATACAACATTGCTTTTGCTGTCATTTGCAGAAATGAATGGATTTGGGGGTTAGTAGTTTATAACTAGTAATACCGAACACTGACCTGTTTAAAGTTTTGTTTGCATAGATGCTGGGGGAAAACAAAGATGCTGTTCTTGTAGTCTGGTTTCTTGACCCCACTTTAGACCAAACGGAGCAGTTTAGAGACGTCAGGGAATTATCAAGTCAGGGAACTAGACTATTTCCAATGCTGGTCGGCCGACCATCGCTGGAAATGGATACGATTCCACTTTTCTTGACAGCACACCAGGTGCCATAATTTCACAAGATGTTTGAGGCCATTTTACATACAGTCAAGTAAGGTATTTCATAATAATTTAGTAGATTTCTGTTTTCTGATGTTTGCATATGTTGTATATTACCTTTAAGTATCTTAAAGGTCCCAGACTCACATTTGGATTGGGCCAAGTGCAGACTCGGTGGGTCCTTTTCCCACGACAATTAAACTTCGGAAATCCGGAATGAAGCGACTTGTCCTTAAACAAATCTATTGTTAGTTAATTATTTTAGTTTTGACCTCGGGTGAGCATCCGGATTCGACTACACAACTAAATTCACCTCCCAATCGCTAATCAAAGTTAAGACCGTACAAATCAACAGTTTAATTATTTTTGTCGACAACGCAAAACGAAAGTGTTATTGGGGCTGCAAGTAATATTGCATCATTGACAATTATAGAGCGTCTAAATCTCGTGATTTCGCGATCACATTCTATAACTTTTAACGTGATCGTCTTGGTACACTGACCAGTATAGCAACATAGTCTTTGGCCTGTCTTTATCCTGCAGCAATCTTGTCCATCTTTTTCGCTGTTTTTTAATTATCAGTTTGCAGTATTTTAAAAATGTTGTACACAAAAATAGCAGAAAACTAATTTGTTGTTCCCTTTACACGTAAAACCGTGAATGGGTTTTGATATGATATTTTGGCATTTCTGGAGTAAAATAATGTCTGATTTTGGCTACAATTAATGAGGAATGTCAATATCTTTAAGTTATACTGAACATTATTAATAAATCCCCTGTCGATCAATTTTTCCATTTTGGGTCAAAATGTCACAAGTTGGCACCCTAATTTATGGAATAACCCACGTTCACTTACGTCCGCAGCGTGCGCATACAGTACAGGGGTTGGGGTTGGGGTTGGGGGGGGGGGGGGGGGGGGGGCTCTCTCTTTCCGACAACGAGCCAATCACGTTGCAACCTGACGCTCAGGTCAAACATTTTTCCTACTTTTCTTCAATAATTTAGACAGTCATGCATGTTTCCATATATTGTACAATTAATTTTAAATTTATCATCCATATTTATGGCCGTTTCATGGTTCAGATCTTCGTAAAAACAAAGTATTATAGAAAACTAAATCAACCACACGTAAAAGTCCTCTAGCCGGCGGCTCGTAGGTGCCCGGAAGTTCAATCGTGACCTTTATGCGCGAGACTTATTACACGGTCTATACGGACACACGGATTCCCGGCCTTAGTGCGCGTGCTCAGATTAAAAATAACGGATGCGTTCCACTCATCACGCGAACAACGCGAACGTTGCGGAACGTTGCGCAACGTTCGCCAAATTGCTGTGAACGATGGCGCGTAGTTGGTAAACGTTGACAAAGTTCGCCCGAGTGGAACGCGTTTCAGCTTTGGATAACAAAAGCCGGGTACCAGTTAATTTATGTTCATTTTTGTTCTCTCTCAAACTCCGTGGAAAATGTCATCTTATCTTTAACAGATTTAACACAGTTCTGGCTCTATGTTAACGGCTACGGATCTCTATATTTTAAAAGTTTTTGAAAATTAAAACTTGAATTTTTGTTGGCAGGTTCCCCATTGACTTTTGCAAAAAGCTGGGCCGCGTTTATATCGTGAAGTGGATTGCCCGTGTTTCTTTTTGCAATTCCGATTTGGTTTATAGTTCGTTCGGACGAGAACTAATCCGCGATGCCCCACCTGTACCCACGGGCGACAGCCTACCGTTTTTGGGTTACCAATAGTGGGGGACTCTGATCCGTATGTCAGAGGAACTAAAAATCGATCCTATGCTTTTGTACAGAACGGTGCCCCTGGGGTGGGGTCCGACATGAAAATCCCTACACTGGGGGTGGGCAGCGCGGAGAGGGCAGCGCGGAGAGGGTTGGAGAAATGATAGGTGCATTATACATTAAAAGGCCCATAGTCAGCGGCCAATTGACCTATCGCCGTTTACGAGTTAACCACGCCCCTTAGACAACCCTATGGGAATTTTGTGTGGTAATTTTGGTTTGTCTCAGATTTTGCGCGTTCCACGTGGCATTATAATTGATGTGATTGGACAATAATTCACAAGCTGCGTTGACGCGATTCGACCGCGATAGGTCAATTTCACAGCTGCTTAAGAAACAATTATTGCTTAAAAAACCTTGCTTAGTAAAATCAGGTTTCTAGCCAAAGATCCATGTGATTGTCAAGCTAAGCAAACAACAGATAAATACCGGTGTCATATGAATATCCGACTCCTCTTCCATATTATTGGTTAATCCCTCTCACAATCGATTCATCGATCACTTGAGGCATGTGCAATTATACTACAATATTTCATGGTGAAAAAGTTTCACGCTACACCGGTCGCAAGCAATATACCCTTACCCTACATGGCAAAGTTTTGGATGGTAAGCTGATTAAAGCAATATTTTTGTGCTTAAGCAATCTCTATGGAATTGGTCGGTCCATACTTCACGCGAATGCAAAAGCGAAGTAAGTTGAATTCCACGTTCACTGTTACCCAGACGAATTTGCCACGCCCCCAAATTCGCATGAAATATGGACCGGTGTAGCGTGAATTTCATACGGGCTCATTGGCAGTATTGCACATGCCCAGGTGAAGATTAGGAGAGTGGCCGGTCATGTGGAAGGTTTTAACGAGTAATAGGGAAAAGGAGTAATAGGAGTCTGATTTTCATATGACACCGGGCTTACGTGAAAAAGAGAAAGTCAGCAAATAGGCCATACGGTTGGGAAGATGTGCTAACTATAACACTATACTGTACTCTGATTCCAACGGTCCGACTTTTTCCGAGCCAAATTGGCATTCCAGGAAATAATTTAATGATTTTCAGATAAACGGCGCATTTTCAAGGGTTGGTCGTGTATTCTAAATTTGAATGATCTTTCCAACCATACACTCTAAAGACAAAAGTGCTAAATACTGAATGCTAAGCAAGTGCGCGCACCTAACGCGCACAAGTTAGTACCTGACGTGTTAAATTTGACCAAAAAAAAGTGAAAGTGCTGCACGGCGAGTGCTAAAAATGAGTGCTGAATAGAGTACCGAAGTGATGACGTCAATGCAATGTTTGGAACATCTCCCTTCGTATGCAAATATTGAAATTGTTCACGGGAAGCAATGACTAATTTTTAGAGTGGGATACGCTGAATATAAAGCTATTAAAAGCATGACATCATTCAGTGTGTAGTGTTTACGTACGTAGCAAGTGTACACTCTACCATAGAAATGTATGTTATTTCTGTTTAGTCTGGTTCCTACTTCATTTGTCTCTGTTAATTTGTCGTTAATTAATGTCAACCAAACTTCCAATTATAACCTTTCCCGCTTTTCTCTATTTTGTGTCCTGTGAGTTGTTGAAAATAGCACTTGAAGTGCATTATTTTATTTCAGCTCTTTCCGAGTGCTATATACACGCTTGCTTGTGGTAAATCAGCACGGCATGTGCAGTCACTATACAAGCACCTAGAAGTGCACAATTGTAGATCTTTAAGTGCTAAATTTAGCACCTCAGTTAGCAATTTTCGTACGAAGGCTTCTGTGTAGCCCAATTGCGCGCCTGCAAGGCACCGTGTCCCTTTAACGTCCAGATCAACATTTTAACATTAAGCCCACAATGAAACGAACGTGACCGGAACCGTAATCAACCTTGACCAGCAACATTCATTGTATTTTCGTTTCGTGTTTGGAGGGGGGAAGTTTAGGGCAATTAAGGGACACTAAAGCCAAAAAGACAAACAAGAGGAATAGGCAGCTACTGGAAATTATGTTTACTCATTGTGTGGGAGTACATTGTATTCATGGGCGGCGATCCCGGGGGATATTTGTTGGGGAGGGGACGGCTATGGCAGTGTCCCCCCCCCCCCCCCCCCCCAATAATTTCCCCATGGTCATATACATTGTACTGGTCATTGGCTTTTCACACCAGAATATTCCTTGCTCTATGAATACACAAAGATCAGCACAGATTTTCAAAAATTTCCCAGTATACACAAGAGACACAGAGTACAAAATGATTAACAATTACTGTTGGTTCTGCACCTTTTCCTCCGTCCACCCCCCCCCCCCCCCACCCCCCCAACCTTGACGAGAAATCGCCGCCTCTGATTGTATTTAACTTTTTCTATGTTCTGGAATTTGTTTGCTGGGATGATCATAATTGGGGAAATGTCCCGAGGATTGAGGAATGCTAAAAAAAACATGACAACGGAACGAATTAGAATATCTTCACATGGAATAGACCTACGAAGTGAAGGCCGGTTCATACTTGCTGCGACTGCGTGTGCGCATCTACACACACATGTGCGTTTTCCTATACTACTGAGGACCATTAATGGAATCCTTCTTTTGTTCCCTTTGTTTGTACTTTTTCCGAACAGCTCCCATAAGGTTTGTACACGAAATTCTCCCAAGGACTCGGAGTCCTCGGTGTCATTGTTATCCGTAATCCCCCATTGTCCCAAGTCCTCTCTCGTTTAGCCTAACCCACTCATTCAGCGACGTAGCCTGTGGGGGACGAGTGGGGGAATGGATGTTACAGTAGGGGGGGGCTCTCACAATGGTTTTTCTTTATTCCACTATTATTTTCTGCGTTTGTGAAATTTTCAGGGGGTGGGGGAGACGATTGCATACATTCGATTGTCGGATGGAGCATTCATACTTGGCCAAAGTATGAACTCGATTTCATGCGTGTGCGCATACGCATACGCCAAATGTTAAATAACGTGGATTAGGTTTTCAGTCTCTTATCTGATTCCGTGGATTTCCCCCCAGAATATGTTACTCTGGGGTTTTCTTCTAAACCTCTAAAAAATGAATACATTCTTCGTCTTCTCTCCACAGGCTTCTTCTGGCTTGAGAGCTTTTGGGGAATCATTGGTTTCCGTGCCAGAAACAACAAATAATAACTATAAAATGAGGTTCATTATAATCACAAATTGTGAAATATTCCTGTAAAAGAGAAATAAGAGACTCACGCATACTGCTCTTGCACCACATCAGATCTTGCACCACATCAGATCTTGCACCACATCAAATCTTCAGAAATGAAAGACTAAGTGCTCACGTTTTTCCCCCCCATAGGCCTATAAGTTATTTAATTCCACACAGCAAAGTTGCTTCGTA
Source organism: Hippasteria phrygiana (assembly GCA_037893225.1). Taxonomy (NCBI): domain Eukaryota; kingdom Metazoa; phylum Echinodermata; class Asteroidea; order Valvatida; family Goniasteridae; genus Hippasteria; species Hippasteria phrygiana. Next base: position 19,800 of record JAZGUH010001007.1, read on the forward strand.
CTCTCACAAAAATACAACCCTTTGCATAATTACCTTTTGGACTAAACACAAATACAAAATATGGCAGCACTGGAATGGAGTATGTACAAGCTCGTAAATAAAATAAAAAAAACATGTAATTTGTACAAATCAAATAATAATGAACACCCACACACTGTTATTGCCCAAAGGATCTATTGCCTACAAATTTTTACCAATTTTTTTTTCTCTCCATATTTTACTGAAAATCTAATCCAGTACACTATAATGTATTCAATAATATTTACTGCCTACGCATTATTGCTACACTTACATAGGCCTACATGTATGTGCACAGCCGTAATCATGGTTGTCAATTTTGGTGTCGAAATGATTTCTTTAATATGTATTTGTAAAGAAATCACAAACATAAATTGAGCTATCGTTGTTTATATGCAGTACCCAATCAGAGCGTCTGACGAATGTCACGTGATAAAACAAAGAAAATCTCTAAACACGTGAATAACAACGGTTGTACATTTTGCTGTCACCGACGTCTTTCTTTAAAAAAAAAATCTTTCTGAAGAAACTACACATTGACATAATCGTTTGAATCCCTTCAGTCTCCTGACGACGGGCAGAGTATACAGGAATTCGCCGACGCCATTTTTACAGTGGAGCCGCGCTCGCGTTCTTTAATTTCAGTCGCGCGCGCATTTTGGCAAGTTGTAAACACCCCGTTGGTCGAAGCTGCATCGAGCGCGTGCGTAAAATACGCACGCGAGCGTGATGCCACCGCAGTAAATGCTTCTAATTTTGGTCGCCGGATTCGTCTATACTGTCCGATTGTCCGAAACGTTGGGTTTCCCCGGTTCTTTTCAGAACCACACAAACTCACAAAAGAAAAAAAAATCACATGGTGTTACCGCACACCTTTACCTTATAGCGCCATTAGCCAATCATAGCGGCTGTTCAATATCACGTGACACTAAATCTTGGATAAACAAAAAAACTTCCTAAACACGTGCAAGCGGTCGTTGCAAGCATACAACGCATGGGCACATAAACGATGTGGTCGGTGCGTTCATGGAGGAAGGAACCTCCATGGTGCGTTCATGCACGTTGAGAATATTGTCTCAGATAAGTCCAAGGACAATCTGGTGAGAAAGTATGAATTTTTCAATGCTATTTCCTTTCTTTGCCGTGTCTTCTCTCAAGTTATCTGTCAAATCCAACATTTGGCAAATACACCTCAGTTTAGCAGATCGAGTGTTGGTCATAACTGTCTTTTTTTTTGTAACAAAATTTGAAGATGCGATTACGGCTGTTCACATGGCGTAATACAAAAACTTTCTACAACTTTCAAACATTTGGTTCAACTGATATATACAATTATGGAGTTTTAATTCACACAAAATACACTTAGAAAAGGAATTACTCTACACAATATATTTACATAGTCTCTATGTACAGTTTCAAAATTTAAAAATAAAAATCACGAAAATACTGCAGACACAAACAATCTTTATACAAATAAAGAACCTCGGTGAAAAAAAAAAAATGAACAGAACTCCAGGTTTTTCAGTTACGGTACAAGCGAACATAATCATAAAAACCAATACAATTTACAAGACACCATATCTGAAACCTTATACAGAATGACTCTGTTGGGGAAACAAATAGAAAATGAATGCTTCAGTCTTCAAGTTATTACACCAATTAAAAGCTCATTAAGAAATGTTACTTCAACAAAATCAAACAGAGCGATAGCACGTCAATCAAAATAAATCCTTCAATTATTGCTAACTTTTTAACATTTCATTTTGCAATGCTTCACGGAATCAAAAACGTGAATGAAAAACAATTATGGACGTCGTATTTCCAATACACGTACTCACTATACTGGCAGGATTCTATCCACTGATCTTCATGTATACAAATCTGGAGAGATCAATGGCTGCTCAAGTTGACGCCACCATCCGCCATCTTTCTACTCCCTGTGATGTGTGAACGTACGTAAAACTAGTACAAGCATAAGCAGACGCTATGCCAGGCAGCAATGATTGGGATGTTCCAGGAGTGGTAATATGGCAGCTGCTGACAACAGTTGTTCGTACAGTGCGCAATGGCCAATGAGCTATCTAGATTTGTATACATGCAGTTCAGTAATTCTCTCATTATTTCAAACAGTCAGTATATTGCAAAAGGCACTAAATGTTGACTGCATTTACAGTTTACACGATTTGGATGGGAACGAGGTATAAAATAATTGGTAAAAAGTACCGGTACAATACAATGTCATTTGAAAATAGTGGACGTGGTTTTTATGAAGTCAAACCTATTTTAAAGGCACTAATTTGCCAGAATCATATACAAAATGTATAAAAAAAAAAATTGCATTTATTTCCAACACAATTTTTTCGATAATTTAATTGGATGGCATTTGCTTTCAAATATAGTAATACACAATCTTTGGATGAAAACGAATTATGTCGTGAGAAATGTCAAGGCACCGATGATTATTTAGCAAACACAAAGTGAGCAAAACTTTGGCAGGTCTTGGATGGAATGGTGTTGCCGGATTGTAAATCGGGGGTGAGATTGGCCAAAAATAAAACAAATCCACGAAATCCACGAGAACCCCAGATCGGCGTCTATAGTTTGTATTTGCATAAAGGCACCCCCCTTAAAATATCCGTTTTTATTGGTCTATATCCACTTTTACAGGTAAAAACACCTTTACGACAACATCCCAGGAATTCCAAATTGCAAACGAAATTCTTAAAAAAAATCCCGAAAAAAAAAATCCTGAAATCGGGAAAAATCCTGACAAATCTCACCCCTGGTAAATACTTCACAACAAAGGCGGCATATGCTGGACGCACAGAAGGCACCAGAAAAATTAAATCTGGACAACTTCAAGTTGATTAGGTACAAAACAAGCAGGGGTCAATTTCACTGAGCTGCTAATTGCACACAAATTTGCTTAGCACCAAAAAGACTTGCTTCGTAAAAACAGGTCACCAGCCAAAACTCCATGTGTTTTTCATGCTATAAGCAAACGACAGCTGAATACCAGTCACAATTAAGCACCACACATCACATGAACATTTGGTTTGTAATTCCGTTTTTACTAAGGAGGACTTGTCATGGAAAGCAAATTTTTGGGCTTACAGCTCCGTGAAATTGACCCCAGGTATCAGGCACACCGATGAAGCCGAACCATCACAAACAAATCCCTCCGTACAATCCTTGTTACCATCTGACGTCCTCATCAGACGCGGGACCACTCTTAAATTTACCTTCAGCATGTCATTCTCAAGGGTGGGGGATTAGTTACCACCTCAGGCTGATTGGAGCCTTGTCTGCCTTGATGAAGCTGAACGATGATCAGGACAAGTCGTCCCGCTTTCCACTTCTCTTGACCATTGGAAAACTGACGTCCTCGGACCCGGCTGTCCTCTAATTTAACTTCAGCACTCTTAATGGCAGAGGACTATAGTTGCTGTCCCAAACTGATTGGAGCTTTTCTATTTCAGAAAAAGATGGACGACAATCAGTTAAAAATCGTCCCCCTTTTACTCTTTACCATCTCATATCTGGCGTCCTCAGACCTGGCCTTCCTCAGTCAATTTATCATTGGCATTCTCAACAACAAGCTCTTTGGGGTGTTACCTGTCTTTTCCCTGATGAAGCTGAGCGATGATCAAGAAAAATCATTCCTCCTTCGACTCCTCTTTTCCGTCTGGTGTCTGTCGTCCTCGGAGCCCACCTGCTCCTTGAAGGTGATGTTGGCATCCTCCATGGTGGAGGAGGAGATTCTTGTCTCGAACCGATCGCGGCCCCTCTCGCGTCTCTTTCTGATGAAGCTGTGCGTCAGGAGCTGCGTGGCTGTTGGCCTCTCATTCTGATCTCTGGGAACAGAAATAAAGAATCACACCAAACATTAGGATTACTTGCTGAAGTAAGTCATGTCCAGGACAATCATACTTGCCTTTAATCGACTTCACTTTACAGCAACCGTCCAGCTCTAACAAGGGTCCAGATACCCGCTGGACTTGTCTAGTAATTCAAGAGCCAATCTTGTGGTTTTAATGACCAAAGACGAGGTCCATTAACAGCGGTCACGACCCTTCAAGGTTATTATTGACTGGTAAAGACCGGATCATCACATTTTTATCCCCATTCATAAATGCCTTCTTACGAAAAATGCAAAAAACCTCCCGTAAAAAGGACAAAATGCGAAGCTTTTTCACCCCACTTTTTCTCCCATTTGCTCAGTACAAAACACATGCGCCTGTCTGTCGCGTGCGCGTACGCACACGCACGAGATGCAGCGTTTTATACGCGTGGATTTTATACGCATTATGATATTCAGTACATCTTGTGCGCGCACCTACTACAGTCTCTCTGTTGCATATTGGCTGAGAACCACTGGTTATGAAGCGCCGTGTTTAAACAACTTCCAGCCGTGTTTAAACAACCGTTTAAACACACCCACGTGACAGGCTCTCCACCAATATGGATAGTGAAACTCGCTGGGGCATTTATGAATGAACGTTTTTGTACAAGTTTTATTACCCACATCTAAAGCACCACAGAAATTTAGATTACGGAGCAATTTCTTACAATCTTCATCATGGCATTTAAGATGACCAACATTTTTTTATCTTGAAATTTTTTGTTTAGTGTACTTCGATCCTGAAAACTTCTTTCCAGCCTAGACTTCTTGAGCAACTAGTTCTGTGGTCCAGCACCTTTTATTCCTGAGATACGTCCCTACCTCTAGGGTGCACATAATACTCCTGGGTGAGGAAGGGGCGAGGAAGAAGCAAGTGCATTGAAGTGCCTTGTTCAAGAAAGTAAGTATCTTAGGGAGCACTGCCCAACCCATGGTCAGGCCAGGCCGTTGAAAAACCTGGCCAAGCCCCAGGAACGCCGGCTTCTATAATCCCCTGGTTGTACACTATAAACTGCCCACTAATGCTGGAGTCCAGCCAGCTCCCATTGTTCACCCAGACTTGATCTCCGGCCCGTGAATGGAATGACAAGAAAATCAATCACTACAGATTAGTGTGGGAGGGGCCACAGCCTGGCCTAGCCTGGCAGAGGCCGGGCTTTATCGATTAGTAGATGCTCCATTGTTAGGTGATTTGTGGCTCACAATAGCAAGACTAAAAGCCAGAAGGCCCGGGCGTACTGGCCAGGCTTTTCAACGGCCTGGCTCGACCATGGGTTAGGCAGTGCTCCCTTAGTGTAAGGCTTGACTTACCGTGTCAGGCAGGCATTGATAAACTCTCTGGCAAAGCAGGAAAACCTCTCGGGCAGCTGAGGGACTAGACCCCCCGAGCCGATGGCAAAGATGGCCGTCATGGGAGGCATCTCGGACCAGGGTGGTTTCCTTGTGGCCATCTCAAACACCGTGCAGCCGATGCTCCTATACAAGACAGTCACGTGGACCAAATGCTGTCAGTTCTTGCATCGTGCGGATATACTCTCCATTGTATGGTTTTGCCAGACCAGGGCCAAGTAGGAATACTTTCTTCCTTTCCACCACGAATGACTCACTCACACTCAGCAGTGAGCAAGTTCGATCAAGGACTATAGTTAACCACAGCTCGACTAACCCTGATCGAACGCACGCTGGTCGACGATGGTTGGACTAGTCTAGTCAACGATTCACGACCAGCCTACCGAGGTTGGTCGCATCGCTGGTTACCAATAGCCGTTTTAATAGCACAGTGCAGAGAGGACCAGTTATCAGAAAAATGGCGAAAAAACGTTAATATTCAGCAGCAGTGAACGATCGATTTTTGTTACTTTGTCTTTTTTTAACATGTTGAAATAATGCACACGTTACCACTTGTGACATTGTTGATATACTGAGCAAATATCGTCCGCGTCGCTTTCATCTATGAACTCGTCCAAAAACGTAAACAAACTAGCCACCGCCATTTTCTCATGGTCGCATTGACATGACAATAGTTCGACTATAGTCGTTCGCACTTCAACTTCAGTGCTCATGCGCTACGTACGTCACGAACTAACCACTAGTTAACCATTAGTCCTTGATCGAACTTGCTCAGTAATTGTAATGACTCAAGAATGATCTCGGATTGACTCAGCTCGATTCAGAAAAATCAGTGATTTCTTTGGAACACCGATACTCAGGTACACTAGACATACAATTTGTGATATTGCTGTTACAAACATACAAGATTGAATAACACCACTAATCACTCGCTCGCTCACGCAAAAACTCACCATATATCGGATTTCTTGCCGTGGCCCGTCTCCATGATGACCTCCGGCGCCATCCAGTAGGGCGTGCCCCTCATGGACTTGAGAAGGTTCTGGCTCTGGCTGATGTTGATGCAGAGTCGCTTGGCACAGCCGAAGTCAATCAGCTTGATCACGCCATTGGACATGAGCATGATGTTGGCCCCTTTGATGTCTCTGAAGGTTGGCGACAAAATATGACGGAGGTTTATTGTTCCCGTCTGTAAAACCCTTGACACTAATAAAATTAATTACTGCAAAAATGCAGGCTGGTTTCTTGTTACCCGTAATAATCTTGATACAACGGGCGCATGCAACAAAATGTGGATTGGGTGGTCCATAATATCGATCGCCGCCAGCGTGCTTTGCATGCAGCTTTTTACCGGCGCGACATGCAGCTGCAGCTGATGTGGGAAAAACTTGATCGGCGAGTATCGAATAATCGAATATGAACATCCTTAACCAGTTCGTGTCGGAGGACGTGTTAACACGATCTGGCTGTTTTTATACACGGGCACTGCTGATGGGTTAAAACGTCAAGCTTGCCTCGACTCGCCTCCGGGTGACGTCTCAACATGCTATAATCCCTCATTCGTTTTGTACACACACACACACACAAAGTCTGAGAAGTCTGTGGAGGCGGACCGTGTGTTGAACTTGAAAACTTGGCCGCTGTGCACGGCCTGTCGTTCTACAATTTACGCTCCGGTGGGCGCACCCGGAGTATTGAAATATATGAGGTTTCAGCAAGAAATATTGTACAAATACTGATGAAATGACTCTTGCAAATCAGTATTTGTGGCGTTTGGCTGTATATCAGCAGTTGGCTGCTAATATTTTGCCTTTTTTGAAAAATAGACATTTTCGGCAAAAATAATCCTGACGTGAACTGGTTAAACCAAGCATCCGCCTGAAAGCTAGCAGATATTATTTCAAAGGTGCCGGACGTGGAAATAGTTTCACCTGTGGATGACGTTCTTGGCGTGCAGATACTCCGTGCCTTGCAGGATCTGCTTGGTGTAACGGCAGAAGACTGGCTCCTCCAAGGCTCCGAAGCGGGCCAGGAGGGAGGCGATGGAGCCACCGGGGATGTACTGCATGAAGATGTTGACCGTGTTGCCCTCCAGGGACACACCTAAAAACCTGGAGTTCCAATAAGGGAAATACAAGCTTATTAATCAGGAGTCTCACTCAATGTTTTCCTGGTTTTTAAAGAGATTCCTCATCACCCATTCCATCCCCAACCAAACCCTTTTTTCATCCTCCCATCCAAGACCCACCCCTTTTCTCTCAGCTACTCCCGTGATGCTTGGATGCCCAGATGTCTCCACTTCCTATTATCTCCTCTTCCAATCCAAACTCTTTCCCTTCTCCCAGCTACACCCAGATACCAACCTTTCCATTGCTCTCTTCTTCCAGATACTCCCGGGACACCCATCCTACAGTGGTCAACTGCCTAAGGGTCTCCCCTTCCTATTTTCTCCCAGACAACTACCCTACAATACCCTTCCTCTCTTCTCTGAGATACACACACCCACCCACACAGTCATGTAAACGGGGGCAATCGTGGACCTCCCATTGTTCCGCTTTTGTTTATACTCTCTAACTTTTTCGGAAGGCCTCCCATTGGTTTTGTACACGATTTTCAATCGTGGACGTTCGGTCAATCGTGGACCCTTTGTCTATACCCTAACTCTTTTGTCCCTAGTCCATGATTGCCGGTATTTACACACTCATCCTAGAATGGTTCACTGCCCAAGAATGCCTTGTTCCCGTTTCCTCCCGATACCCATCCTTCCCTTCCTCTCTTCTCCGAGCTACACCCCCACCCACCCTAGAATGGTCCACTTCCCCAGTGTGCCTTGTTCCCGTTTCCTCCCGATACCCATCCTTCCCTTCCTCTCTTCTCTGAGCTACACCCCCACCCACCCAAGAATGGTCCACTTCCCCAGTGTGCCTTGTTCCCGTTTCCTCCCGATACCCATCCTTCCCTTCCTCTCTTCTCTGAGCTACACCCCCACCCACCCAAGAATGGTCCACTTCCCCAGTGTGCCTTGTTCCCGTTTCCTCCCGTTTCCTCCCGATACCCATCCTTCTCTTCCTCTCTTCTCTGAGCTACACCCCCACCCACCCAAGAATGGTCCTCTTCCCCATTGTGCCTTGGTCCCGTTTCCTCCCGATACCCATCCTTCCCTTCCTCTCTTCTCTGAGCTACACCCCCACCCACCCTGGAATGGTCCTCTTCCCCATTGTGCCTTGGTCCCGTTTCCTCCCGATACCCATCCTTCCCTTCCTCTCTTCTCTGAGCTACACCCCCACCCACCCAAGAATGGTCCACTTCCCCAGTGTGCCTTGTTCCCGTTTCCTCCCGTTTCCTCCCGATACCCATCCTTCTCTTCCTCTCTTCTCTGAGCTACACCCCCACCCACCCAAGAATGGTCCTCTTCCCCATTGTGCCTTGGTCCCCTTTCCTCCCGATACCCATCCTTCCCTTCCTCTCTTCTCTCAGCGACTGCCAAGATACCCACCCTACGATATTCCGATGCCTGAGCGTCTTGAGCAGCTCTACTTCCTCTTGTAGCTTCTCATACTGTTGTCTTGATTTGTGCTTGTGATTCTTATCACTCAGCTCCACCTGTTTGACTGCTATCAACTGGCCGGTGTTGGTCAAGGCGCAGTACACCTGTTAACAAAAAAAAGAAATCAAGTGATGCTACTTTGTCGGAAGACAGGACGATGCAACAGATGATACAAAGTAGATGATGACAGTAATAGTTTATTTCAAGATTTACTGTTCCCACCCTGCCTACCGAAAGCCATCCCAAATAGCAACCGGTTTCTGACAGCACAACCGTGGCAAGTTGAGAAAAGGTCACAGCTCTTACCACTCCAAATGCCCCTCGGCCTAGAATGTTTCCCTTCTTCCAGTGCAGCAACCCTCGTTCCGAATCGGAGAAGTTGGTACTCGAGCTGTGGCTTCGCTCGCTGCTCAGACCACTAGACTGAGTATTGTTCATCTGAAACCAAAGCGCACAAATTGTTTTGTTGCCGTTTATCTTGGACCAAATTCAAGGAGCTACTCGGTGCAGAAATGCGCTCAAAACAGAACAAAATTTGCTCAGAAAGAAAAAGTTACCAACAAAAAAATTGCATGTGAGATATATTTTTTGTTTGACAGGTTCTCGGCCGTTTTTGCTCAGCATAAAAAATTGCTCCAAGCAAAATTTTGCACTAAGCAGCTAAATGAAATTGGGCTCTGGACAGCAGGACCTGTCTAGTGCACATTTTAAAAACTGCAAAACATTTTTATTGTATTTTACCTCGCTACTCATCGCCGAGAAAGTCCTTGTGGTTATCTCACTGGCCTCGGAAGCCGCCAGGCTCCTGTTCAGCAAATCTGAGGCCTCGGGCTCAAACACGAATGACGCTGCATCCCCTTCCTTCGAGGCTGACCCAAGAGTTGGGGAGGGGAAATCAAAGTGCACGTCTCCAGTCTGTGACAGGACGGTGCTCAGTTCCTGCATGGCATTCATGGACATGTGCTGCACATGCTCATTAAGGAGCTGTTCCTTATCATGTACGATCACATCATCATCTTCATCATCGTCTTCGTCATCAGCAGCCACGCTATCGTTGAGGAAGACCTCCGAGCCCTCAGAGTAATTGCTTGGCTTGCGCTGCGATGAAAGTTGGGCTGGGTCTGAGACCTCCTCTGAACTCCTATTTCCGTTTCTTCTAAACAAAGACAGACAAAGCAGGCATACTTTAGAGATGGGCATGAGGAAAAAGAACAAAAACAATCAGAAAATCGATCCAGATAGAAATGAATCCAAGAGACCTAGATAATAAACTTACCTGTGTTTGTCCTGAAGATGGCTGGGGCTCACAACCTCCGGCATCGAATTCCCCCTCTTCCTTGTTGGAGAGTCCTTGGATGATGAAGGGGGACTGAAGTTCTTGTCAGGCAGTCGGCTCTTCAGGGGCGAGATCATGGCCTCCACTTCGCTCCATTCCCCCCAATTCGACCTGAACTTGAACCCCTGGTCCTCGGCAAACACTGGGTACGGATTCACGACTTCCAATTCTTTCCTCCAGGAGCTCTTGACCTGTCTCGCCCTTTGGATGTTCTCGGCCTTCTCAGCGGTTTCCTGTTTTCCATCGGAGACCTTCACAGGAGGTTCACTGTGCCTTCTCTTGATGCTGCCCCGTGGGACCCTAGTCAGTTCTAAGATTGCAGTGTTGATATTGGACGGGAGCGGGGGCTTGTGGGATATTTTTTTCGAGGTGGAGTCACGCTCAAGGGGTTGCTCTGCAGAAGGCTCGGGATGCGCACTCTGATCACAGACATTTTCACTGTTTGAGATCTCTTTGCCTAACTCTATTCTGAGCATCGTACTTCTTGGTGATGCATTAGGAGAAGCTGGATCATGCAACCTGAAAACTCGGAGAAAGTCCGGGTTGGTTTCATAGGAAGATGCATCCTCACCAGCTCCACAACTCTCATCGCTTTTTCCGGTCTGACTGCCTGATGTCCCAGAGGTGATTTTTCTTGGTGTGGTTGTGAAACTTTCACAGTCTTCTCCGCCAGCATCGGGAGGGTTGTTACGATCATGTGATGACTCCGAACCAGACCTTGGTTCTTTAATCACTTCTGGTTTGACTTGAATAGGTAATTGATTAGAGGGTTTGGATTTCTTTTCTGGCTGGATAACCTTCCTGCTGTCAAGAGGTTCTTCTTGATGGCTGCCTGCTTCCATTGCGAACACTTCCAAGCTTTCCTTCTCGAATGTGAATCTTGTCTTTGCACTGCTGGCCTTGTTTAGCTGGTCAGGCTCCGAAGAGCTGTTGCTCTTGAGGGAATCCCCGAATTCCTTGATGGTGCCCATCGTGTCTGGGATGAAGTGTGGAGTGTCCACTTCCAGCGGACTCATGATGTTAGCAATGTTGTTGATGATGGATGGACTCAGTGAGTGGATCTTACAGAGCTCATTCAGTATGAGAGTGTTGTGTGGGCTAAGCTTTGGTTTACCATCAATGCTTTGTGAATCATCTGCTTCTGATGAGTCAGAGGAGCTGTCAAGAGCGGACTGGTCATGGACGATGACGTCAGACGACTCATTCTTCTCTGTCTGGATGTGCCAGCCCTGACCAGTTATAAATGCCTTGTTGTTGGAGTCGGACTCGCTCAGCAAGTGCAGCTTGTCTTCTTTCAGGCTAATTTTGATCTTGGACTTCACTGGTCTCACTTTTCCCTTTTGGGTGCTGATAGCATCAGACTCTCCCTTTCTTTTCCCCTTCTGGTTGGACTTTCCCCCACTGCCCGGTCTCCCTCCTTTTCCTTTCTGTGCGTTCTGGCCCATGATGGCTATCTTTCGGAGGCTTCCCTTCATGGAGGGCCTCCTCGGTGGCTCCTTGGTACTTGCAATTCTCCGCCGTGTCTTGACGAGCATGCTGGGCCTGACAGAGTTGGGACAGCTGCTCGTGGACGAGATCTTCTCTCTGGGCTTCCAGGGAATTGGGGTGGGCTCCGATTGCAACTGCGTCATCTGCATGCACTCCATAACGTCCTGGATGATGGGAGTGTGCTCCTTGATGACCCTCGGATCATGGGGAACTTTAAAAGAGGAATCACTCCGTGGCGACACTTCAGGAGACTTAAACTTAGACCAGTGGAACTTAGAGGTCTTGGGATTGGGGAGCTTGGGACTGATAGGGCTGAAGGATTCGCTAGTCTTCCCCGACACTTCATGCTTCTTAGATGCATCTGCTGGAAGAATCTCCTTGCTCTTTGAAGGCTGTGGAAGCTCTGTTCTTGTCTCTTGCTGCTGTAGCTTTGCATCAGAGACAGATTTCCCGACAGCCCTGAGAACGGACTTGGACACACAACCAATTTTGTTCGGTTGGGTTTTCACAGCCGGGATGATCCTGCCTGCCACCTTCCGAACAATCTTCTTTTGCTGCACTATCCTCACCTCTTTTACCATGTCCACTTCCTTGATGTGGATCTTCAATGCGTCCTGAGACAGTGCAGTCTTATCCTCCCCTTTCTTCTCTTCACCTTTTTCTTCATCTGAGACAAAGACGACTTCCTCGTAGACTTCCTCAAAGCTTTCAACCGAATCCGACTGCGGATGGCCAACTTCTTTGGCACTTTCCTTCAACTCTTCCTGTCCCTTCACAACAGTTTGATCACTTGCTATCTCTTTGTTGTCAGTCTCTGATGATTTTCCTGCAATTTCATTAGACATTTCGATTTTGTTTTTCTTTGATTTAGAACTTTGGGGAACACGTATAATTGGTAATGTTTGCTTTTCATCACAGGTATGTATTCTATACGTTTGTTCTTCCAGGTCCAAACCGACACCTTCATCAGAAGAACAAAGCTGTCTGGCATTGGTCTTCTCTTTGTTCTTGTTTTGCTTAGTCCCTTGCATCATGTTTCTTAATTCTGTTTTCGTCTGCGAGGAGCCCGACCCAAAACTTTTGGAGAGGGATGGCTCCCCCTTGGAAGTCTGGATTCTCGGCGATACCTTCTCCGTGGACACCGTTGGTGACTTCGACCCCCGCTTGTATCCTGGTCGAGGACTCACCTTTGGCATCTCGCTTGAAGCAGACAGAGACTCTGTTTTACCGGGAGGTCTGTCCGCCTTCGGCGCCACCAGTTTCTGAGGTGACAACATTTTACCCTGTTTGTTTTCCTGTAGTGGTTGCTTGCACGTCCGAAGTAATCCATGTTGGGATGCATTAGTTGCCTTTCTCAGACTCTCCGCTGCTGTCCGGACAATGTTGGGTTTGGTATCAATTTGTTGGCCTGCTGGGTCAGATTTAGGGTCTGTATTTTTCTTTGATGACCCTTGACCGTTTAGCCTCCCGAACAGCAGTTTTGTTTCCGCGCTCTTGCACTGACTCGCATTTGTTATGATTGGACCGGTTTGTCCGTTTTCCCTACTAGTCTTTACTTGACTTGCCACTTTATCAACAGCTGTTTGGTGTAAGGGTTGCTCCTGTTTGCTCGTCTTTTGTGAAGCGATATGGCTGCTATCTGAGCTTGATGGTTTCGTATTTGAGTTCAACCGGATGGAATTACTCCCCTGTATATTCCTAGCATCACTGCTTAACTTGTTCACCGTAGGTTTCTCGGCACTTTCAAGTAGCTTAGCAGGCTGCTTTGTAACTTCTGTTTTATGTGTCACTTTATTCAGTGTTGCGTGCTTAGTATCTTTCTCAGAATGAGAATCAATAAGCGTTGCTTGTCTCTTTCCGTTTACGACTGGGGCAGCCTCAGACTCTGTTGTAGTGGATGAAACAGTTGCCTCATTTGATAGCTGCCTCTTGTGATTGGTTCTCTTCGATTCCAAATCTGAGTCTGCTGGCTTAGTGACAGCTGCATGTTTGGGCTGGACAGTCTTTGTATTGCTGGCCTTCCTGAGCACGCTTCCTGTCGAACTTGCCGAACTATTTGAACTTGTCTTCCAGGTTTTACTTCCTGAGCTTGAATCAGACGATTGCGATGTGCTCATGGAAGGACCTTTTTCCTCAACAGTGGATCCTGGCTGTTGTTGATCCTCAAGGGGTATGGGAACTACTTCAGAGTTGCCCACAACCAATGTCTTGGCTGAGTGAAGTGAAATTATAGTTGTTGCACTCGTTTCAATTCTCGTCGTGGCCAAAGCTCTTTCGGGATTGGAGATAGACCTGGTGATCACCTTCCGAGTCTTTGCTTTATGGGTGGTTTCTCGGACTCTCGTGGCCGAAGGAGTCATGTTCACTCTAAGGCGATTGGTGATGGGGCTTTTGACAAATGATTCTCCATCTGCTCGGGGCAGCAGGGGACTCGGTGTTGAGAGGGTGCTTAATGACGATGACGACAAGCTGGTGGCTGTCCCTGACCCTTGACCCGAGTCCGTGGAAATCTCCTTGTTAGGATCCACAACACGCGTATTTTCAATGCTGAATGGTTTGGACTGGTTCAGGATCGACTTGGTTCTGGTCAGGGCTAGGTGTTCGGTGATCGCATAAGGCGAGTCCGGGTTGGGGGAACTGCTGTATAAACTCTGCAACTGGCAATCCTCGGGTTCCTCACGTTCATCGTCAAACTCAAATATGGTCTCCTGGACATGGTCGGAGTAGAGGGAGGGGGAGAGGGGTATAATGTGGTGGGATGTTGGATTGAAGAGCTTTGCAGGATCCAACATGGGGCTCGGGGTACCCAGGCGAAGGTGCATTTGCTCTGTAAACAGTGGGAGGATATTAAAAGCAATCAGTCAGTATTTAGAAGGATCTTTTACACTGGGGCATCCTTTTTAAAATTTCAGGCTTCTATTTTATTTCCATTTTAAGTACAGGTAAGGTTCAAAAATTGTGCATGATTGATTGATTGACTGACTGCAAGTTGAGGCCAGATTTTTCATTAACCCTTTCATGCCCAAATAATTGTTCTTACCCGTTATATTTTAAGTAGCACGTTATATAGATTGGGCTGGGGACTTTAAAGTTCCTTCGGGCACGAATGGGGTCTTCAATTTGTAATATTTCAACATGTTGTAAACTGACATGCTTCTTTTTTTTTCTCGACGTAATACTGCAATAACTCATATTTTTTTGTGAGAACACTGGAAGCATTTGGCTATGTGTTTTTCGTACCTAGATTGAGGTGGTATCCGTGCATGTTGGCTCTGAAGGGAATTCTCATTGGAGGTGGGGTACTAGACATGTCATCTATGCTTCGAGTATTGCTGGAACTCCCGACTGATCTGGGAAATTTTATTCCTGAAATAAAATAAGGCAGACATGGTGTTAGGGAATAAATCACACACAAATATTTTGAGAAAAGCTAGAAGGTAGTTCGTACGGTCTCAAATAGACCAAATCAATGGATTATTTTAAACTACCTAGGAGTGATCGTAGATTGTTGGTGACGTCACATGAAAAGGGTCTATGTCACAACATTTATGCAGCGTCACAACATTTATGCAGCGTCACAGCAATTCATGTCACATCCATGACACACCATACCATGTTATGACTCATTGCATCATTCCATGTCACATCACATCAAAACTTGAAGGTCACGCTAAACCAATGTCAATGGCAATGTCACATCATATCACGTCACAACTTGTCACGTCATGCTTCACTATGTCAATGGCAATGTCCCATCGCATCACATGATGGTACATTACATCACAAATGGAAACTTTTCAATTTACACTAAACCATGTCAATGTCACTTCATGTCATGTTGCGTCCCATTAATACCTTTCCGGATGACGTCAATGCAGACCCCGGTCAAATCCTGGATGCTGGGGTTGGACCCTCTCCGTCCTGTCGACGGTCTCCCCTCAGTGGGCGGGGTCGGGTTCACAGAGGGGGCGTCAACCTTCTCGTGGCTGCGTCGGCGTTCCAAAAATGGAGCCACTGAACCAGAAACTAAGCGCTGAAATCTGAAAGGACAAAGAAAAAAATTCAGGTATGGATGCACTGGCTGATCCAAAATTGACAATTTAAAAAGTGTAAAATAAATTACCAAATTTGAAAATATGTGACCCGCTCTGGAAAAAGGTATATTATGTCGCAAAATATGAAAAATGAGTTTTATGTATGTTTGGAAAGCCCACAATGTAAGCTTTCATTTGGTACATGATAGAGCTCCAAAGCCCTTTCCTTTCTGGAAATATCGCGTGTTTGCATATTAATGAGTTCTATGTAGTTCAAATTGCACAACAGAGAAAACAGGCTTTGAAATAGCTAGTTCTAATACAATGCAA
This sequence comes from Hippasteria phrygiana, assembly GCA_037893225.1. Classification (NCBI taxonomy): domain Eukaryota; kingdom Metazoa; phylum Echinodermata; class Asteroidea; order Valvatida; family Goniasteridae; genus Hippasteria; species Hippasteria phrygiana. Next base: position 35,804 of record JAZGUH010001007.1, read on the forward strand.
TGGAACAATGCACTCTAAAAAGTTTTTTATTTTCATTACTTTATTCACTGAAATAAACATTGTTGTGCACCAAACCTGAAACTTTAGATATTTAAGATGTCATTAAAAAAAAAAAAAAAAAATTAAATTTTGTCGAAATTTGTTACCTTCAACATTGAAAGGACCATTACTCGTAAATGCATAGCGCGACTTATATCACCTTTTTCTGGAGCGGGTCACATATGACCATTCCCCTTCCATTGGTTGACATGGTTTATATCCTGACTTTTCTACTACTGAACAGAACAGAAAAATGTTTATTTAGGGAGCACTGCCTAACCCATGGTCGGGCCAGGCCGTTGAAAAGCCTGGCCAAGCCCCGGGAACGCCCGGGCCTTCAGGCTTGTATAATCCCCTGGTTGTACACAATAAACTGCCCACTAATGCTGGAGTCCAGCCAGCTCCCATTGTTCACCCAGACTTGATCTCCGGCCCGTGAATGGAATGACAACAAAAGCAATCGCTTAGTACATGCTCTATTGTTAGGTGATTTGTGGCTCGCAATAGCAAGACTAAAAGCCAGAAGGCCCGGGCATGGCCAGGCTTTTCAACGGCCAGGCCCAGGCATGGCCAGGCTTTTCAGTGCTCCCTTTGCTTGTACCAAAAGTGAAGTGGTGTTATTTTCTATTTCTGATGTCACAAACTGTACCTTATATCCCTCAGGTTTTCGTCCAGGTCCAGACCCACGACAGTGACCGGAACTTGTGGCGTATCGGTGGTCATCTTAGAAGCAACCGGGTCAGCTGTACACAAGTACATAAAATCATTGGTCATTTCCACGTATGCACACATAATCTTGTCCATTATCATGAGGCGAATCTAGATCACACTGCCAGCCTCGCCAACACCCTGCCCAAGAAGGTATTTATCATCTCCAAGCACCTTGCTGGTTAACCCCTTTTGTCCCACTCTTATACAGGAATTCGCCGACGCCATTTTTACAGTGGTGCCGCGCTCGCGTGCAGGCTGCCCGCGTTCTTTAATTTGAGTCTCGTGCGTACTTTGGCAAGTTGTAAACACCCTGTCGAAGCTGCGTCGAGAGCGTGCGTCTAACACGCACGCGAGCGCCTCGCCACCGCAGTAAATGCTTATAATTTTGGTCGCCGGATTAGTCTATTGGTGGGGGTGCTGGTATACCAGGAACGGGCTGTGCAGCCGAGAGTGAATGCAAACAATAGGAACTGCAGTGAAGGGTAGTCCTATTCGTTGCACTTGGAGCCCCCTTTTGTGTGAATATAAGCTTTGTTTATAAATAGCTCCATGTACTCATTACCCTCTCATTCAAGAATAATATAGTTGAAACATGAATGGATTGAGTGCGTGCAGGAATGCGCGTATAGACGCTAACCGGCCAGGTGGTCTTTTTCAAACAACGGCTATGGCTATCGTCTGTATTCAAGAGATTAGGTCAATGTGGGACATCCTGGGACGAGCAACTGGGTTGACAGACGCAATAAATCAGGCTTCAAATCGTGGACACAGGAGATCAGTGAGGCGTGAGAGGTATTCTTTTTCAGTGTGGCTAGTCCATGTTTTTTTCCTAACCGCCAATTCATTTTTCTGCCCCCTTTTCAGTTTCCCTTGTGGATTGTTTGACGAATTATAAGTTAAAAAGTCGTATCCTCATTGAGTGATCCCCACAATGTCGCTTCCCAGGTTGTATCGTAAAATTGGGTGTGATCCCCGCTATACGGCATTCTGGGTTTATGACTTCTGACTAGCTCCCACCCGAACAAAGATACTGACAATTTGGGAGACCGCCAACATAGGGCAAGATAGCTCAGTTGGAAGAGCGCCGGTACGGTAACCCGGAGGTCGCAGGTTCGAATCCCGCTCCTGCCAGTTTCTTTGTTCACTTTGAAAATGTATTCAAATTTACCTAGTCAGTTTCCCTTGTGGATTGTTTGACATTTATTTTTTGCCGAAAATGCATCCAGGTCTTGGAACAAATTAAACATTTAAATTTTGTATTCACTTCTACTTACAATTTCTCTGGGCGACTTTGGCAAGTGCTCTGGCTCGCTGGTTCCTAATCTCCGCAGTGCCTTCCCCAGTTGGTATCGTATGGGTACGTGACCGACCACCACACAGGGACCTGACCAATGTTGAAAAATATTGAAAAGGTTACAAGGCAAATCACAGCATTAACATCGAGTGATCCCCACAATGTTGCTTCCCAGGTTGTATCGTAGAGTTGGGATGTGATCGCTGGCTATACGGCATTCTGGGTTTATGACTTCCGACTAGCGCCCACCGAACAAAGACACTGACAATTTGGAAGACCGCCAACGTAGAACAAGATAGCTCAGTTGGTAGAGCGCCGGTACGGTATTCTAGAGGTCACAGGTTCAAATCCCACTCCTGCCAGTTTGCTTTGTTCACTTTGAAACTTATCCAACTTTGATTTACAGTGTGACTTGCAGTACGACTTGTAATTGACTTGTTGCAGTGTGACTTGTGATTGACTTGCAGTATGACTTGTGACCGACTTGTGACTGACTTGTGATTGGCTTGTTGCAGTGTGACTTGTTGCAGTATGACTTGTGACTGGCTTGTGATTGACTTGCAGTATGACAACTCTAGAATGTAGAAATCATGAAAAAAATAATTAACTAGAGTACCTTGGTGTCTTCTTGGACTTTTCAGGGGATGTTCCCGGTGAAGACCCGGAGGTATGATCCATCACCCTGGGAGTCTTGGGAGGGATAGGCAACTTTCCAGGTGATGGACCATTCCTGGAGAAAGCTCTTGGCAGACCCAGCTTACGAGGAGAGGTGCTGGAAAAAGGACAACACTTTGTGGTTTGGAGCATTGAATTCGTGGTCTGCGGGTAATTCTGCGGGTAATTCTGCAAGTTGTGGGTTCGAGCCCAGTCCTACAGCACTTCTATGCATAATATGGGTCGAGGCATTATTAATGCCTTGCAGCGGACTAGTTACCCATCCCGACCCTATTCATACTGTGAAGAGATATCAGATTATCTTGTCTTGTTTCAGTGTGAGGGGCTGGTTCTTCCACACTTTCCTCTGTAGCCCACACCTCGAGTGGCCTTTGGCCTTGTGACAGGCAATTTGCATAAAAAAAACACCAAAAAAACCCCAAAACATCAACTCAAATTAAAATTATGGCGTAAGCCTTCGTAGCTACACCTACTTCATCAGACGCAGGAAGTAGCTCTTTTTTTCTTTTTTTAAACTTTTTTTATTTTTTTTATCTATATTGTTTATTGTTTTATGGCATCTAAATTAGAATTTTTATTTATTTTATTTGAACCAATTACATTGTAAATAATTTTGTTTCTGTGAAATAAGAAAGTTGTGTCTCAGGTTTTACATGATAAAGGCATGTTATAAAATTACAACTGTTTTATTTGAGGTTATGTAACATATTATGGAGTTGTTTGTGATATAACAGCAATTAAAACCAGTGTTGTAGCCATCAAACTGGTCTCGAGACCAGTTTGAAAAAATCTTGAAGTAGCTCTTGCTACGATAGCTGATGCCATAATTTTAATTTTAGTTGGTCTTTAATTTAAACCCTAACCCTGCTGAATCCAACAGGATCCAACAATTTGATATTCCCGTTGGACCCTGTTGGATTGAGCAGCTAAAACATAGTGTTACAATCCTGTTGGATTCAGCAGGCAACAGAAAAATATGTCACAGTTGGATTCTGTTGGATTTAGCAGGCAAGTCATTTTTTATTTTTAGTTACCATGGCATGTTGGACTGTGTTGGATTGTGCTGGATTGAGCAGTAAACTCATATGAGTCACTGTTGGACTCTGTTGGATTTAGCAGGGGTAGTCCTGAGGAACCATGAGGGGGTTAGGGTTTTAAAGTGCTAGTTTCAATATTTATCGGTACCTACAAATGTAGCTGACTATAGCTGTAAACAACTTTGTACAAAAATACATCTACATCAAAATCTTTGGATTTAACGAAGGATGTTCAATTTGATAAACGTTTTGCAAAACTTTCCCGTAGTGTTTAAACGTTTAGTCAACAATTGCAAAAAGGCTGCCGCCCCTCCCAGTATGTGTAGGACGTAAAAGAGGTGCCGTCCGCGTCGAGCATTGATCGTGGCCCAGCGGCGTATTGAAAACATCAAACACAAACAATTGTATATACACTGTACAAAAGTACTACTAAAGGCGTTTGTATTTCTTTGTAAATTAAATAAATTGACAAAGATCCTAGATTCTTTGTCAATAAAACTGCAAAGTAGATTGCATAAATACAAGGTCAAATTTTTAAAATCTGAGTTCCGTTTAAACGTTTGGGAAAATTTCTAAACGGATTTGAATTTTGGTTTCGTTTAAACGTTTAAAACGTGTAAACGTCCCATCCTTAGATTTAACATGAATGAATTCATCACTGTTATAGAGCCATCTGTATCTCATTTTTTGCTTTCTTAATTTCTGTAAACCTTTATTGACAAACCTTGGTGTGAAGCGACCGCTCTCGATATCTCGCAGCATCTGCTCTTCGGCAAGCATGGCTTTGTGGGCCTCCGTCATTTTGCGAATAAAACGCTCTAGTAGAAAAAATATACCCATACACATCAACAGACGGTGCTCTAAACAACTGTACAGTGACAAGTGATTTGCAGTGAACTGAATGCGAAAATAAAATCAGGCTATTTGCGGTAAAAACAAAAACACATCCCATAGATTTTTTTTTTTTAGGCTGCCTCTTCTTTTTACACTTGGAGAGAGGAAAAGCCTTTCAGTTTATTTACATTTTTGCAATCGATGCGGGGGAATCTAATGTCAGCGAAAGGCATCTCGATAAAAAAAAGGGGCCACCATCCTTGAAAATATTGCTCGTCAGGAAAGGCAAAAATCTCTGCTAATTTACACCATCCCCGACACGAATTCCATCTTCACAGTGTTTACACGGTACCCGCTGCTGCATTCGGTTTGAATTGGCCAGCCGACCCCAGCAGGCTCGGTGGTCGACTGCTGGGACATCTGCACTGGCTCTCGCAAAACACTAAGCATAGAGTGCTTTATATACTATGTCGGAGAGGGCAAAAAATCTCTTCATATTTGCATCATCCCCGATGCAAATACCATCTTCTCACTGCCATTAACCCTCCTACTATTATAACTATCACAACCTATCGAAAAACCAAATCCTCTCCTCTCTCCCACAGCTTGTGTGTCTCAACCTGTCACTCGATAGGTTTTGATAGATAGGGTAGCTGGCTCCATTTTGGCACCGAGAGAGGGAGGGTTAATGGGGTGCTGGTATGCCAATACGGGTGTGTGCAGCCAAACGTATAACGCACACAATAGGCTGAAATATGGACTGAATACGAGCAGGAATGCGCATATAGATGACTACCGACCAGGTGGTCTTTTTTAAACTGCGGGTGTAACCGTCGTCCGTATTCAATGGGTTAAAAAAAGGATCTCTTTGATCTTTCTTTTTTAATGACACGATGCTAAAAATGTTTTTCTGTTATTTTGCTTTAATATTGATGCTCTTATACTTACTTTCCGGCGTGGAGTTCACGGAGGATCCAGGCCTTGAGGTACTGCCAGTGGATTCCTGGGAAAGTTTCTCCTCCGTTGACGGCCCTCGACTCTCCGCCAAACGGGACGGGGGTTTGACCGGGGTCAGAACCATGTCTCGCTTGGCTTGCGTGGCTTCGGTCCACGCTTCTGTTCAACACAAACAAAACTGACATTCATGACCAGGGGCCAATTTCATAGAGCTGCAACCCTGCATGCAGCACCACCCCAAAAATGACTCGGGCGCACACAGGTGCTGCTCCGGAAGGCACTTTTTAAAGCATGGACATGAAACAGTCACAGACATAGGCTTTTTTGTGGGTGAAAGCAGCTGTTGTTGACCGTCTGTCACTGGGCTAGCAGTAGAATGATTGATAGTTTCCTTTATGATAGCCGACCACGCCGCCAGCTCAAATGGTCTGGTTTGTTTACAATGAATAGGGTTTGTACACAAACCAATGGGGCTTTGCTATTGGCCCTTTTTTCCTCGGGTCGGTTTGGCTCGTTAGTAATTTCGACATTAAAGATGACTAGAGGCCCTCAAGACTAGGGGGGTTCGATTGAGGATTACATGAAGTTTGAGCGCAATTGGCACAAAGGTATTAAATCACAAAAATACAAAAACGTGCCTCACCAAACAGGCACATTGCTGCACGCAGGGTTAAGCACAAAAAAAAATACTTCAGCACAAAAAAAACTTGCTTAATAAAATCAGGTTACCAGTGATGTATATTGCATGTGACTGGTATTTAGCTGTTGTGTGCTTTAGTATAGCAATCACATGGAGTTTTGGCTGGTGGCCTGATTTTACTAAGCAAGGTTTTTGTGCTTAAGCAATTTTTGTTGCTTAAGCAGGTCTATGAAATTGGCTGCAGATCCTACAACATTTTTGCTTGCATTGGAAAGAATATTTGGCTCTTCATAATGATATATTACCCAATAAATTGTTGGCTGTAGCACAACTGTCTAAGATTGAGCCGAGACATTCAACTGACCTCTTAGGGTGTGTTTCAGCTTCTTGGTCTTGGCTACGTCTACCGGCGTGTTTCCGCTGTCGTCCACTAACGTCACATCCGCACCGTGGTTTAGCAACTTGGTCGCCACCTGCAGCTGACCCGAGCATGCCTGAAAAACACATGGGAATCAGTGGTTAGCGATTTGTAAAACTTCAAGGCAAGAAATGCATTATCTCTATGTAGTTAACAGCCACTATAAGTTTATTGAGCATGCTTTTTACAGGAGGAACATTTTTCTTTTTGTTTTCTAATTTTTCTTTTTTGTCATGACATGGTTGCTTCTTATTTTTGGTTACTTTTTTCACCACCATAAATTGGCCTCCAGCCATAAAATGTATGACTTTATTCAAATTTGTTTTTGTACTTTTGAGAGTATCAAAAATAAACAGTCCCCACCTCATCTACACACACACACACACACAAGTGTGTGAATACCGGCAATCGCGGACCTCCTATTGTCCCTCTTTTGTTTGTACATTAACTTTTTCGGAAGGCCTCCAATATGTTTTGTACACGATTTTCAATCGTGAACGTTCGGTCAATCGTGGGCCCTTTGTCATCAACTCTTTTGTCCCTAGTCCACGATTGCTGGTATTTACACACGCACACATACACAATGAGTGTACATGTGGCTCTGGATATCAGGGCTGTAGCAAGCAATGTGTTTTACTGCCGTCCACAGCCAGCAAAGGTTATATTTTTTGTGAACAGGGCAATGCCTGATGACTTTCTGTTCCAAGTCTTAATAAATTTTCAGGAAAGAAAATCATCAAAATCATTGTCTAATATATTCATCAATCTTTCAGAACTATCTATAGGATTTTGATTTCTGTTTAATTATACATAGCAAAATAAATATTTAAAAAATACGACATTACAATCAAAATGTTCAGAGGTGAAGATCCAAACTTATTTGAATTTAAAATGATGTAAAACCCACCGATATGTGGAGTGGTGTCACCCCGGCATAACCCCGCGCATTGACGTCTGCGCCGCTGTCCAACAGCGCCACCAGTATCTCCACCTGCCCGCTCTGCGAGGCCGAGTGGATCGGGGCCAGCGACCTCCGATCTCTGACCTCGAGAACAGCCGGGTCGCTCATCAGCACGGCGGCAATCTCCTCCGAGATCTTGGCCTTAGAGGCGGCAGCAAAGTGGAGTGGGGTTCTGCCCTCGGCGTCGTGGGTGGACAGGTCCGCGCGGTGCAAGAAAAGTTCACGTACGACGGCCTGTGGGTTGTAGCTCTCCAGAGCGGCACCGACTGTTGGAAAACACAAGGACGATATTAAATTCAATTTGTACTAAAACTGCTGTCGTTCGACAGATCATTACCCCTAAATGTCTCAAATCCACCAAATAGAACACCATGTTGTGTTGTATTTTGATAGGTTCAGGACCATTCAGCCTCAATCCTCCAAAATCCTCCGCTTGAAACACCATTCACCCTCAATCCTCCTTGACACTATTACTTTACATGGAGCTATGGTGCCCCAATTTGTCTAAGTCCAAAGAATGTGCCATAGGTATACTGCACAGTGTTGGATTTTGACAGGTTCAGGACACGTCCCAGTAGACAAGTGCCACAGGGGTTAGGGATAAAAAAAAAAGAAACTAGAATATAATAATGCACACAATCATCCCTACAAAATGCGCTGCTTGTCTGAAAATCAGCGCCAAAATCATTTCGGGGATGCTACATGTACATGTAGTTTCATTCGGAAAAGTTTGATTCAATATTGGGTTTTGCCCGTCACCAACGTACATTTTTTGTATTTTATAAACACTGTATACTCAGTGTTGTCCCGAGAGATTATTTGGACAAAAATCACTCTGGTGGGAATCGAACCCACGACCTCCTGCTTTCTAGTGCAGATGTCTTACCACTCGACCACCGAGCTAATCTCTCAGGACAACACTGAGTATACAGTGTTTATAAAATACCAAAACCCAATACTGGATTTACATCATCCCGACGCAAATTCCATCTTATGAAATATTTGATTGTTGGGAAAATTGAAAAATTCAGACCGGTGCCCTTGGTCTATAGCACTTTGTGCTATGTGCGGCGCCACTGTGAATATCAGATGTCAATGTTTTTTTTTTTCCCACATTTCTCAATATATATATTACACATTATGGGAGAATTTTTACACTCATACCTTAGAAATAGGCAACTATTAAATCGAACAGATGAAACATTGGCAATTTGGGAGCAATGTGTACCATTTACATGTATTTATTACATTTCTTTACCCAGGGTGTGCCCAAACAGTTTGAAACTGGTCTCCGTTGGGGCCCTGCATACATTTTTGTTAACTGAAAATAAATATTTGCACACATACAAAAATATTTCCACAAATACAAGAATATTTACACAAATAAATCTATATATGGTTATATTTTCAGCTTTTCGGTATAAGGCTATTGCTAATTAACGGGATGGGCAAAAACTCGCGACAAAACAATTTTTTGGTGAAAAAAATTCCCATCCGGCTCAAAATTACCATTAAATCCCAGATCCCTGTTCTGAGCGGAGATCCATTATGGATGTTTTGCATCAAGACCCATCAAACACGTTCTGCTGTAAAAACCTACCGCAGACTTTCCGTCTAAACTTACTCTGTTCAAATAGATCCACGTCCCGTGTTACCAGCAACAGCGGTGTGAATCCGTCGGCATTGCGACAGTTGATGTCCAGCACTTTGCTCTCATTCTGACAAATGATAGAACCAGACAGTTTGCGATGAAAATTTCACCGAAAGAAAATATTTCTTCAATTCAACTCCATCACTTGCTTATCACCCAACAGGTACGTGGCGTTTTTGACGTGTAGTATTTTTGCAGGGAAGCTGAGTTAGTCTCCCCAACGGTGGAAGTTACCCCGCCTGGGTCTATAGGTCTGAAAATTGGGATCATTTCTCTGGAATCTGTTGAAGAATTATTCTCTATTTAGACCTCAACCCAGGAAAACCGTAAGGGTGGTATAGGGTTGGCAATCTGAAATGTGGCCAACCCCACCACCTCTGTTGTAGCCCTTTACCTAGAGTGATGACTTGTATTGGGCGACTTCCATGTTTGGACAGCCAGGAACCAGGCGGCTTCACAAGTTGTTAAGATGTACATTCTTTTGTTGTCAAATTTTCAAGCAGATTTAATCAACTGTTAGTAATCTCAAGTATCACGATACACATTTTCACATCACAACACTGTCATCTCAACATCTAAAAAAAATGTTCTCCTCTAATTTACATCATCCCCATCCCCCAAATTTCACACCGATTACACAATACCCGCTGCTATATTGGATTTGAATCGGCCAGCCAAACCCCGGCAAGCTCGGTGGTCGAGAGGTTGAAACGTCTGCACCAGTAAACAGGAGGGTGTGGGTTCGAGTCCCGCCCAAGTAAGCTTGTGATATTTTTCCCCCAAAGGCTCTTGGAGAGCACTGAGCATAAAGTGTTTCATACACCACGTTACGAAAGGGTAAAACTTGATACGATGCAGATATTTTCTCTAAGTTGTTGGAGTAACTCACCAATAATCGCTGCACGACCTGAATATTTCCCTGCCACGCAGCCTGCAGAAGATGCCGCGGCGAGCAGCCGGCCCGCTCCACTGACTGCAGCAGCACAGCGCGTATCCCGGGCTTGGCCACGTCCAGCGCCGTCTCGCTGTCAAAGTTGCGGAGGGTGATGTCGGCGCTGTACCTCAGAAGGAGCTGTACGATCTTCAGGTGGCTGTTTTTGGCTGCCCAGAGGATGGGGGTGTTGCCAGTTCGTTTCTCCTTCACGTCGATGTTGACAATCTGCCCACCCCCCCAAAAAAAACCAATCAAGACAAAGAAGCAGCAAGGCGTGAATTCAAATATTACAGACTCAGGTAGTTGACGCAACCTCTGGATCAAGTGAAGGAATCTTAATGCCAGTCTAGTTGTTGCCAGCACCAAATAGCCCCAAGACTGGCAATGAATTTCAAACAAATTTCCACTATACCGCTGGGCTAGTGGTACAAGTTAGTGGTGGGTCTACAGATCTGAAAATTGGGATATTTTCTTTGCTATCTATTGATATTTTTGATCTGGACCCAGGAAAACTGTAAGGGTGGTGTGGCTGGCAACCTAAAATGTGGCCAACCCCACCACCTCTGTTGTAGCCCTTTGTACATAGAGTGGCTTTTAGCCTTGTATTGGGCGACTTTCACATCAGAGATTTTTTTTGGTCAAGATGAGTGTCTCTCAGAATTCACTGAAAACATTCCGTATTGGTTTATTGTTAACAACATTTCGCAACAAGAGTTCCAACAAAGTGAATGAAAATAAATCGGGCAGACATATGTAACTCATTTAAAGAGTGAAATCTGAGATCATTTTTAAACAAATGTTCTCAGGGTCGTCTTGACCAATGCTTAAATTACATGTAGCTCTCGCTCATGAATATGTATAGAGTACAACAATAATTAAAAACAGCTCTATGAGGCAAAAAACAACAAAAAAAAACAACCCGTTTTGCCCTTAAATGGGAAAAATTGGGAAGGAGGGTCGGTTGGTCAATTTTTTTTTAACCATCCATAAAAAACATCAAAACAATACTGCATGTCGTGTAACTTGGAAGTCGGGAGTTAAAAGGTAAGCTTTATTTAAAAGTGAGATGGCAAAATGCACGATTGTACCGTCGTAGCTGTATTTAAAGGCAATGATTTTTAATAATAAAACATGTTCACTTTGTGCGGGAAAAGGTGAGATTTTGAAAATTCCTTTAAAAAAAAAATGAAAAAAAAAAAGAATACAAAATACGACACGACTTTTGTCACTTTTAGGGTCGGTCGCTATATTCCTTTTAGGCCATCATCTACATGTAAGTGCAATATCAGTGAGGCCGAAACTGCCCTTAAGTAACCATAAAAAAATAATATCCTCGGGGACTGACCTCCCGACTCCGCCTGCGCAGGAAGTTCTCCACCCGCTCGAAGTCGCCGTCCCGGGCGGCGGCCAGGAAAAGGTTCTCCACGTCCTGGGCGTGGCCCGGGTTGAAGATCTGCATGGCAAAGTCGTGGTAGGTCTTGAGGAGGGTGCGGTTGCGGTGGGAGCCTGTCGAGCTGGTGCTGCTGCTCGAGGAGGAATTACTGCCCACGGACGAGGGGCGGGTGGAGACCGGTGCCGAGGAGGGCGCCCTCACACAGGCTGAAGGAGGAGCAAAGCAATTAATAATACATGTAGTTGTGAGAACGAACAAAGGGGCTGACAAGTGAATAGGGGGGGGGGATCTTTGTACTGTATGACGTTGGTGGCACGATTTTAATGCTGCATTTCGAGACCTGTTATTAACCCTCCTGGGATATCGGTATGCTAATACGGCTCATGCAGCCCAGCGTACATACCACACACAATGGGCTTGTGCCCCCAAGTGTAACGTAATAAGTGAACAATGCATTGAATATGCAGAAGAATTCGGGTTTAGCCAAGTGGTCTTTTGGGTAAAACAAGTCTAAAGAAAGGCGATGTACCCAACAGTTGTTGCCATTTCCAATTATTATTATTATTATTATTATTATTATTATTAGAGAGAGAAAAAAATGGGTTGGGTTGGGTTGGGTTGGGAAGCACGGTACCCGTTGGCCCCTCCCATCGGATTCATCTTTGATTGCCATGCCTAGAACAGCTTCAAATGGTATCCGAGTGTAGGGAATGAGCAATTATCTCTCCAGCAATATTTACCGTGTTTGAGCGTGAAACTCGGCTCTCCGCCTGTTCCCACCAATATACTCTAGCTGTACCTACATGTAGCTATGCCAATAGCTTTTCCCCTCATTCTGTATGCCTACATGTATATCTCTATGGAATTCTTTGCCTGGTGCAAATATCCCTTCATCTTACCACATGCATCTTTCCTGCTTCAAGAGGAATATTAATTCAGAGGACTACCTCTTGTATCTTTAATTAGGGAAGTCAGGGGAGTCAGGTTGGCGCAGTGGTTACTGTCCCCGTCTTTCACCACTGTGGCCCTGGTTCGATTCCTGCCTTGGTACACATGTGGATTGGGTTTTCAGTCCCTACCTGATTCCGTGGGTTTTCCCCAGAATATTCCTGTGGGGTTTTTCTCCCACCTCTAAAACTGTAACTCATTGTCTTCTCTCTACAGGTTTCTTCAGGCTTTCGAGCTACAGTGCCTAGGGCACTTTTGAGGAATCCTTGGTTTCATTTATACCAGAAAGAATTAAATACAAATTCTTTTTTAGCCTTGATTGGGGCAATCTTTGTTCATAATTCTGTACCTTGTTTGGGGCCAGGCCGAGGGCTCGGCCTGGGACTGGGCCTCAGTAGGTCAGTGGACATAGTGGGTGGAGCCCTGGCTGGTCAGCTGGGGAAAGACTAGGACTGGACGGAATGATGGACGGACGGTGGATGCCATGGCAGTGGGAATACTGCAGAAGAATCTGCATGGGTTGAGGCTGGAAGACCTATACAGAAATACACAAAAGCCAATATATTTGGGTTACACAAATGTAGTTATTATGGCCCAACCGAACCGGCCTTAACACAAGAGAACTGCAGGCTGCTTGGGAAACAATGCCCTATGACATCATCAATTCAATTCAATTCAATTCAATATACTTTATTTATCCTGAAAAGGCAATTACATATGTATGGTTCAGACAGCTCACTATAATTTTTTTTTATGAAAACACCAAAAAACAGTTACATATCAGATAAATACATCAAATTTAAAACAATTATTGAACTATTAATATAAACTTAAAATTACATGCACATAATATGGACATTTATATATCAATTGTTTAAAAATCCGCGTATTCAATGCACAACACAAAATTTGATTCAACTAAATACAATGTACATCCATACATGTACAGTATGTACCGGTGCAAAAGTTGTCTTACGGGTGTGTAAACATGTATGTACATGTAGAGAATTTCACGAAGAGCAAGTTCATTTATATATTTTAAATCTTTCCGGTAATAAAACCAAGGATTCATCAAAAGCCCATGGTGACAGTGGTCGAAGGTGAGGATGTATGTAAATAGGTTTGAATATAAAATAATCTATAGGAGGCTTGGGCCATCTTTCAAGTACAGATTTAGTGCACAGTTACAAAATGTACATACAAGTATACAGTTATGCCCCAAATTATTCATACCCTATGAAAAATCTGGTACATGTAGTTTGCTTTTCTCTCATATATATAAAAGCTGGATTGGCGGAACTTAGGCTTTACCTAATGACTTTTAGTTGGCATAATCTACATATATTTTGGTTTCGTATCATTAGCATAAAAGTAGAAATAATAAATAAAATAATCTTGGCATGGGTATGAATAATTTGGGGCATAACTGTATACATGTACTTGTACATCCACAACAGAGCACAAAATGCTACGAACAATTTGCTTCACGTATTTATGACAATACACACATTGCACATGTGTAAACTTGTAAATGTACACATGTACACATCAACAGAGCTGCTAATTTTTTGTTTGCTAAGAAATAAGATTCTCTGAGCACATAAAAAAAAACTTAACCATAACCCTCCTCAATCCTCCAAAATCCTCATGGTGGTTTTGGAGGATTTTGGAGGATTGAGGAGGAATGGTGATTGAAGCACCGGAGGATTTTGGAGGATTGAGGAGGAATGGTGATTGAACTATTGAAGCACAGAGGATTTTGGAGGATTGAGGAGGAATGGTGATTGAAGCACAGGAGGATTTTGGAGGATTGAGGAGGATTGAGGATGGTTCCTAGCAATAAGGGCCTAGGGGGTTTGGGTTGTGTACATACATGTATGTACATGTACATGTATACAGTACATGCATACGTGTTCTCAGTGAATGTAAACTAGTTCTAATAAATATCTGCCCTGGTAATAGTTTTCAAGTCTCCAATCCATGTACATCTACCAAGTTGGGAAAAAAATGTGGGTATCTGCAGGCATACGTGTCGATGACTAAATGCAATGTAAGAACTACATGTATATATATGATTTGTATGATCGTGTACACTACATGTAGTAACTTTGATCCTACTGACCAAAGACCGAGGCACCAGCTTGCGACTATCCCAGCCACTCTCCCTTATCGCCCCATCTGTCCGCCTCTCTCTCCATCCTTTGTTCTCTTCATTCGCCCCCTTCTCCGCATCATCGTCGTGGCAATCAACGATGCGGCACTTACATCAAGAGGATGCCCACGTGTACCCAGACGAGCGGACACACGTGGCTTGCCGAGCACTCACGATTATTTGGTTGGTATGTCTTTGTTTGGGAGCCACAGTAGTTTGTTTATTATGGTAATTGCGTGAGTGAGTGTACGCTATAAGGAAATACATGCAGTAACCGTAGCAATTTTTTTATAAATGATTGATGTGCCTAGCCTATACAGTAAACTGCGTGTACATGTACGTAATTATGCAAACACATTTTGTGCCAGGGTAAACTCTATGTACATGTACATTTGTACACGTATGCAGGAATTCAGAATGTACTATAAATTGCAATGAAGGTTGTTAAAACATCTTTGTTTTACTGTACACTGTGTACATATGTACCATGAGGAAATTTATGCCAGATGTTTTTTTGCCAAATATTTATGGAATACTAATGCATGATATTCAAGTTGGCTATTTCTTTAAAACATTTTCCTGCATTCAATCATTTCACTTTTTTTTAAAGAATGAGATAAATTATAACCAGAAGCACATATATGTACGAGTGTTAGACTTGGATAATTATTGAGATCTGATCAATAGAATTGAGTAAATATTGTATTAAAAAGTGCTATGTAATTTCAACAGTGACATAACCAGTATTTTACAATACACTGTTGCTGAAACAAAGAAAACTGAAAAAAATGTAACCTCCTCATCCCTCAAAGCTTAAACTTTACGAGAGAAGATAAGTTACATTATATCAGGAATAATAATATA
Source organism: Hippasteria phrygiana (assembly GCA_037893225.1). Lineage (NCBI taxonomy): Eukaryota > Metazoa > Echinodermata > Asteroidea > Valvatida > Goniasteridae > Hippasteria > Hippasteria phrygiana. Next base: position 51,312 of record JAZGUH010001007.1, read on the forward strand.
CATTGCCCAAAAAAAAAAAAAATGACACGTAATATTTCTGTAGCGAATTTTAATATTTTTACTTAAAACTGTTTACATTCCTAAACTATATACCGTGCATATCAAATTCATGCAGTGGACTGGGTTTAACTTAAAACACATCAGAAATTAATTGAAGGGATTCATTGCCTTGGATGCCGCGCAATTGGGCGACAAAAAAGTTTCGTCCTAAAATTGCCAACAGCATGTTTGGTTGGAATCTGTTAGGATGGGTACCAAACAGTCCTTTACACTGAGTTTGGCATACCACCAGAATCAGAGTCTAACAATTTGTGTACACGTATACAGTTTACCAATTTGCAAGGATGGGTATGGTTCCTATCAGGGTTCATACACCCTTGTAAAAACAAAAATTCCAGGACTTTTCCAGGGTTTTCCAGGTCAAGATTTTGATTTTTCCAGGACTTAATTCAGCTACGCTGACGCTGCGCAGGATCGCGGACTCATTTGCGGTAAATTTCGACCGCAACTTATTAGACCGTTTTGTCTTATTTTGAAACTAATATTTAATTTCCAGGACTTCTTTAAAAAATTAAGCATTTTCCAGTACTTTCCAGGATGGGTACAAAATTCCAGGATTTTCCAGGTTTTCCAGGAGGCGTGTGAACCCTGTTTAACTAGGCGGTTAGGGTTAATAAAGTACATGTAGAATATAATAATGTATGACCATCCCTTGAAAATGCGCAGTTTGTCTGAAAACACATGTACCGGTACTTGATGAAAATAATTTCGGCCGGGTAACACCGGTTCAGTTCGGGAAAAGTCGGACCACTGGAACTCAGAGTGCACGGTGCCTCTGACGCTTTGGTTCCATACATGTTGCACTAGAAAGCAGGAAGTCGTGGGTTCGAATCCCGCTCGAGTAAGCCTGTGAATTTTTGCACACAGGCTCCCGGAAAGGTGAGCACTTATCCAGAACCACCAAAATGACATTGTCGCGCCCTGTGCCTATTCAATAAAGCCTTGTGGCCTATTCAGTAAGGCCTAGTGCACTTTCAGTAAATACATGACGATGTCGTTTTGGTTAATCTGGAACAGTGCCTTCCTCCTGGAAAGCACTGGGTATACAGTGCTTCATACATTACGTCGGGATAGGGCAAAAATAGAAAAATCTGTTCTAATTTACAGGCTGCACTACATATGTACATGTGCGCCACGCTAGTCGAATGTCCAGATGTCAACGCCTCCATTTTGTCCGCATTTTCCCGTAAATATTACACATTGTGGTAGAATTTCTATACTCAGACCTTGGAAAGAGATGAAATTTGCGGGATTTCCCGGCAATGTACATGTACATGTATGTACATACCTTTAACAAAGATGAATAAACTACCAATTCCCATGATCACAACACCAGTGTTCTAGCCAGGCATTAAATAGCGCTGGCACCCACTATGCTTTGGGAATTAGCACTACGCTTGAATCCTGTCCCTACAGGATACATTATACATTACACTATACCACTACACTATACATTTAAGAGCAAGAGTATAATTCTAAACAATTTCAGATGAACTAAATTTTGCCCAATCTTAACAACTTTTGCTTAAATAACAGTCAAGGGAAAAGTGGCCAGGAATTGCCTTAGGTTGCACCACAGAGCATCTAGAATCCAAAAGTTTTCGGGTCCCTTAAGCAGACCCCACGCCGTATAGGCTTCGAGCTCCGCGCTCGCTGTGTCCATCCTACGCTTTAATTTCACCCTGGCTAGAACTTTGCAACACACTACATTACCTGATCGAGTCTCACAAAACAGCAGCTCGCCCAACATCCATGCATAAATTGTAGCACCAGTGCAACACACTAGTTATCATGAATTCCAATATCGCAGCCCAAATCGTAAACCATCACTTGATACCAGCATCCTTTTTATAGCTTCCATGATACCAGTAACACAATAGGACAAAGCATGCTATCCACCTATGCCAGATATGAACAGCCTTCTACCATTGAGACCTAGAGGAAGTACATGTGCCGTGTACTACAGGATCCTTCCATGTGTTATAAAAAACAATACTTGTATGAAGGAAGTGACTGTCATAAAATAAAATACGCGCCATTTGGCACAGGCCATTAGCAAGCTACAGACGAGATTAATTATGAAATGAGCTGCCGGACTGCTCCATTCTAATTGGCAGGGGTGTTCTTATCGACACTGTTGATGAACATTTACAAGATCAAACATTAAGGAAAAGATACTCAATTTACATTCATGAACGGAATGAAAGCAGGAAATATAAAATACGCATCGGCCATTACCAAGGTACATGTAGAGCATGGGGGTATAGGAAAAGAGGCAGACAAGATTAATTACTTGGCTGCGGCTTGTAAAAAAGTTGTCATTACACACGTGTTGGGTAGTGGCTGTAGCCACATCACATACAACATGTGGACTTGTGTGTAATTTCAAGCCGTAGCCAAGTAATTCGGACACGGCCTAATTATGAGACCAGCTGCTGGTCTGCTCCATTTTAATTGGCGGGGTGTAATTTCTTGACACTAATATGAACGTTTACAGGATCAAACAAACAAGGAAAAGAATGGAATATTATAAAATTGAAACGTAAAATCCATGCCATTTGGTACTTGTACATGTAGGCCTAGAGGTCGTTATTGATCGAGCTAGAGACCGACAAGAATTAATTATGGGTAAGCACTTATCCAGAACCACCAAAATGACATCGTCGCGCGCATCGCGCCTTGTGCCTATTCAATAAGGCCTTGTGCCTATTCAATAAGGCCTAGTGCATTTTTAGTAATACATGATGATGTCATTTTGGTGGTTCTGGATAAGTGCTTACCCATAATTAATTGTTGCCGGACCACTCCACTGTAATTAACAGGGGTGTTTTATTGACACTATTGAATGTTCACAGAGATCATAAACAAAACAAACGAAAAAACAAAGTAGAGATAATTTGCATTGGAAAACAAATTATGCACCATTTTGGTAAGGGTCGTTATCAAGTTAGAGACGGACAAGCATTAATTATATGATGAGTTCCCAGATCACTCCACTTTAACTGGCAGGGGTGTTTTTTTACTGCCACTGTGAAGGGTCACAAAGATCATCACACAAAATAAAAGTAACCGGAAAAATAAATTTTGTTCTACGGTGGAGGGAATTGTGATTTGGGGTCTATTTCTTAAACATTTTTTTAATCTATTTACAAACTGAGCCATCTTGCCCTACTTACACATGTCTCCCAAAATTGTCATACAGTGTCTTTGTTCAGGGCATACATGTAACTGAGATGTAAGCATGGAGGAATAAAAACATGATGTAATTAAGTAGTCAGAAGTCATATAAACCCATTTAATGCTGTATAGCCAGGGATCATGGCCAATTTTATGACATAATCACTACCGAAAAAGTTCTCACAGTATCTGATCATTAAAATGTACACAGTGCACTCATGAGCAGATGTATAATTCCTTGGCAGTGATTAACATAAACAACACCTGCTGTAAGTGTTTTTGATACTGTTAAAAAAAACATTATTCATGAGCAGCAACATGTACAAAGAGACCCTTGGAGGAATGTTCCATTGTTGGAATAGGGGTGCATCTGGAAAAACCCTGCATTCTACAGATCAGTTTTATTCATTTTCAAAGTGAACAAAGAAACTGGCAGGAGCGGGAATCGAACCTGCGACCTCCGGGTTACCGTACCGGCGCTCTACCAACTGAGCTATATTGCCCTATGTCAGTATCTTTGTTCGGGCGGGCGCTAGTCAGAAGTCATAAACCCAGAATGCCGTATAGCCAGGGATCACACCCAATTTTACGATACAACCTGGGAAGCGACATTGTGGGGATCACTCAATGAGGATACGATTTTTCAACTTATAATTCGTCAAACAATCCACAAGGGAAACCGACTAGGTAAATTTGAATACATTTTCAAAGTGAACAAAGATGTTCAACATAGTCAAAATCAACATCAAGTATGTATTGTGCACGACTACAATTTAATTATAGGCCAATGAACACGCGGCCAACACTTAGAGGAGGATAAGATTTCCCACAGAAATTCACACAACGCAGTCGTATCCTCCCATCAATGTCGCTTCCCAATCCCAGGTTGTATCGTAAAGTTAGGGTGTGATACCTGGCTGTATACAGTATTATGGTGTTTATGACTTCTGAGTGACAAGCTACCCCCACCCCTCCACGGTATGGTATTCCAAAGGTTGCAGGTTCAAATCCCACTCCTGCCAGTTTTCACATCACAAGGCCACACAAGGCCAGCACAAGACCTTCAGTCTTAATTCAAGTCTCAAGCTATTCAAATGAATTGTATGGTTTATGCCTGTTACTTGTGCCTGTAGCAAGCTGGCCTTGTGCCTGGCCTTGTGACGGCCTTGACTACATCACTGGTGTGTACATGTATAGTACATTTGTCTAAAAAGACAGCAAATAATAGAAGAAGAAAAAAGAAAACAAGAGGTCTGAAACGTGGGGAAGCTTCTTTGGAATCTGTTGAAATTTTTTCTTCTATTTAGAACTGCATGGGCCCAGGAAAACCGTAAAATGTGTGGTAGGGCTGGCAATTTCAAATGTTGCCAACCCTAGATGTACCACCTCTGATCATAACCCTTTACCTAGGAGTGGCTTTTAGCCTTGTATTGGGTGATTTCAATACTAAAAATTATGAAATGGCTATGAATGAGAATGTTTAGTTCAACAGAAATGTTTTCAGAATGAATTTGAAGACCTACATTGTACGGTGGAGATATTCCTTGGGACAGCATTAAAAAGTTTATGAATGAAAGGAATATCTAAATAGTTATGGCCAAGTTCAGCATCTGGGTGTTTTGTTTTTTTAAGGAAGGAGGAGGGGCTTTTAATTTTTTTATTTTCAATCTTTTTAAAATTTCTGACAACCGTAGGTTTTTCAACTGTTCAAAGACACAAAAATTAAAGAGACGTGTTAGACAAGAGAATTTGACATGTTTTCAGTGCTTTTAATAGTTTTGGTAAGCTTGTAAATATTTTCCGATGGATAGGTTGACATTTTCGGGAGTTTTTTCACCTCATTTTCCACTGGTAAAAATACAATTAAAATCCAGGCAGCCCCCGAAAAGGAAGCGGGAGGGGACGCTAAACTTTTGTTTACTTTGCCTAACCACAAACACTAAACAAATGAAAGACCATGACAACAAACAAACAAAAATGAAAGCAAATTTGGTATAGACATCCTTGAAGGTGCCTTAATTAATTAACCCTAACCCCTGCCAGACGCAGCACAGTGCATCTGTGGTGACAGCTTGACCTTGCTGCACTCTGCACACAAGTCAATGTGACAAAGTAAGCAATCTGATGCGTCTGGCAGGGTTTCTAGCCAAAATACCCTGGAGGGTTAGGGTTAAAATTTAACCACAAATCCTTAATTAACCCTAACCCCTCTAGAGGCATTTTTACTATAGGAAGTGTCCTTAACCTGTCAAAATCCAATGGACTTAAACAAATTTGGGCATCATACATTTACATAATGAACCCATCAAAATCAGTTAGTAAGGTTTGGGTTAATAGGATCAACAGGGTGAACTACAGGGGTAACTGACTCCATTGATCTTCACACTTTTCATCTTCTCTTCCATATCTGGAAGATTTAGGAGATCAACCCACCCAGGAGGTGGGCTATCAGCCCAAAGGCCACACCTAGACATGACTACAGTGAACACTGCATGGGAAAACCAGAATAATTAATCATGAATTAAATGAAGTACCTAGACAATGTCTGCGGCCAGACCTTCAGGGCTAATGTACTATAGACACCACCATTCACTGCTACTATGATTATTTTTACTCGCGTTTCACTTGACCAAGGTCTCCATCAAACTTCCTTCATCAAACAAATCCCTGTGTGAACACTGGCAAGTTCTTTAAATCCACTTATAAGTTACTCACTGTTCTTGTACATGTAGGCCTAAACTCTCCCTTCAAAAATCCAGTGTGGATTAGTTGGGCACAAATGTTCCAAGTACATGGATTATTTACTTACTAATGATGGAAGGCCACTGGACCACCTTCCATAATAGTATCAATTCGACAAGTTTTTACAATTTTGTGGGGGAAAAATTTCCTTCGGCTTAAACTTGTCTTGCACAAGCCACTAGCATTATAGGTTAGGCCTAATCAATGCCTGACTAAATCCTGAAGGTCCCGAGGTTTAAATGTGATACATGTAAGGCCGTGTCCGAATTACAATGTACTTGGCTACGGCTTGATGTTACACACATGTCTATGGTAGCGGCTGCAGCCACTTCCCATAGACTCGTGTTTAATTTCAAGCCGTAGCCAAGTAATTCGGACACGGCCTAAAGCCCTGTCCGCACTGGACTTATTTTGGTAAAACTTACCGAGACGATGGGAACTTTTCCCATTTTAAGTCCAGTGCGGACAGCCTAGGACGTTTTCCTCTCAGTTACTTTTCCTGAGTCCAGCAGTTACTTCTACCGGGCAACTGCTGCCCAGGAAAACTGACCAGGTTTTCCCGAGACGATAAGTCCAGTGCGGACAGTGCGAGTCGGTAAAAGCGGCTCAGGAAAGCGTACATCCGGCCAGAGCGCAAGGTCATGCTTCACAGGTAAACCACGCATGCGCTTTACATTGTTTCACTGCGGTGCAGTGGGTGCACGTTGCAAGTTTCCAAATTCCAGTGCGTTGTTCCTCTTTTGGTCGCAATCATGGTAGATTTTATTATTGATAAAAAAGTCGGAAGTTTGATTGGTGCTAAAGACGTAGGCCTGCGTGTACACATCGGCCGGAAAAATGAAAAGGCACGCGTGATTTGGGCTGGGGATTTGGGTCAATCGCGTCAATGTAGAAAGGTCACGCAAAGCGCCCTCATGAGTCGTTATATTGACAGCTCGGTTACTTCTCCCACGGTCTCGGTAAAATTTTCCCGTGTCGAAAGTCCAAGTGCGGACAGTGGTCACATTTGACCATTTTTCATTTTACCATCGTCTCGGTAAAACCTTCCAAACAAAAAGTCCAGTGCGGACACGGCTCAAGTCTATTGTGTGAGAACTAACGCAAGAAGAAGTACAGGATGAGTGCTGGAAGGGGGGGGGGCAGGATTTAGCTACAGTTGCTTGATTCTAGACTGTTGTACTCGAACCAACTGCAGGTAATCATACTACAACTTTTACATGTAACCTCGCTCTGAAGTACACTTACATGTACCTCACTCGGAGGAGGTAATTGACACTGTGCACAAATGTAAAGAAGAAAACCGTTACATAATTAGAGGTAGTACATACATGTACAAGTGCATTTGTGAAAAAAACACAACTCAATTCAATTTAATTATGGTTTAATTAAGATACATTATCTTTTGCGGCGCAAGGCAGTATTCCAGTTGGAATAACAGTAACCTCTAAGAATAAGAATAAAATCAATACTAAACATCAAGCTAATTATTACTGATTATTGCAACCAAGGAAGCAAGTTTGGGTAGCCCAGATTGATTTTCACTAGAATTTGTACGGCAGGCGAGTGAAAATTTGAGGCCTGTATACATATTGTAACATGTTTTTGTGTGAGCCTGCACTGTATTAGGCACACCACTATGCAATATGTCAAATTGTCAATCACACATGGGCCAAGCCACACCACTAACCAGCTCATAATCCTATAACTGACCACTAAATGTTTAACAGCTCCCCTGGGTGATTAAGTAACTGATACAAGTGGTTAAATTGCCATGTCAAGGAAACATTTCCAAACAGGAGCTGACAAGCTGATAAAACTAGGGGCAAGGCAGACAAACATCCTTGTCCTGAATAGGGTCAGTCACCCGTTTACAAATCTTTGTGAGCTTTTTTCAAAAAAGATTTTACTTTAATACCCCCTACCAAAATCGGTCAAGATCAGCAAAATCTTGGAAAATAAGCAACCCTCCTTGATAACAACTGTCTAAACATGTGGCACAACCTGTTATTTCAAGATTTATGTCAGCAAAATCTGTACAAAAATGAGGAAGAAATCAACATGTATGTGCACACTTTGGAGTGACTATACAATGTGCCAACTGCCAAGAACACAGAAATCACAAACTTTCTTCCCCTATTGCACTAAAATGTCCCAACAAAATTCTCAAAATTAAAGGTTGTGCCAAGTGTTTATACAATTATGAACACAAATGGATGGTTATTTCCAAGATTTGCTGTTTCTAACCGATTTCGGTGGGGGGTATTAAAGAAAAATCTTTCCTTTTTTATGCTGTGTTAAATGATTTAAATATTAACTAAAACTTGAGAACAATGGGCGGTCATATGCTGTGCAAGAATATAGTCGTACTTACCCAATATTTCCGAGGACAATGCTTTGTGTTTCCTATTGTTCCATAAAATATAACCCAACCCCATAGACTAAGCACGTATTTTTACTTCCGAAGACCGATTTCAACAAAAGACTGACTTGCGAGGACTGAAAGGTTCCTTTGTATTTTCTTCCTCCTCTTGTCCTCGGACATGTATACAGAACCTGTACATACGTTCGAGGACAAGAGGATCAAGAATACAAAGAAAGAAATCTTTCTTGTCCTCGGGAGTCGGTCTTTTGTTAAAATCGGTGCGTACATGTATGCAGCAAGATGCAAGCGTGTACAGTGAGCTCTATAGCTTTACAGTGTAAATTGCATTTTCACAAGCGTCAACTGCGTCATCAACGTTCATCTGTTTTGTAAAATTCCATGTACCCTAGTAATTTGGTTACGGGTACTCAATTCCATATAATCTGAAACCGGTTCCTGGCATTAGTGGTCGGGTACTCGGTTTGGATGCACAGCCCTACATGTACATGTAGTTTGGAACATGGCAGACAGACATTGCTATCTGACACATACTCGCAGCAAAGGTAAAATCTAGCACTACATGTATGATGACCAATTTCACGTATAAGACCAAATCAATACACTGCATCACAGTACAAGGGGCACTACAGGTCAATGTACACAACATACAATCGGACAGACAGTGAGTGTAAAAGTTTCAAAGCAACCTAGATTTCTTTTGTGAGATCTGCTTCGTCTTTTTATCACTACAAAAGTCGGAGTGTTTGCAAGAGATACTAATCATTCAGCCACTGAATAGATACTTGGCAAAATAAACACATGATTGCAAGTGTTTGTCCGTGCCTTTGCACTCTGTAAAATGAAGGCCTTTAAAATAATTTTTAAAGACCACGGGTAAATCTACATGTACATGTACAATACATCTAGTAGAACTTTGATATACTGAACACTGCTATACCGTATACCTTTGGCTATACCGAACATCCTCTTTGGCTCCAAAATATGTTTGAATGACTGCTCTACAAAGGAACTTTTTTGAAATCATGTGTCAAACAAAATATTGACATTTTCACAATGATTGGGTACTCATAGATGCCACAATAAAAGTTTGTTTAAAACCAGCTGTCATGCCAACTGATGTCCAACTTTGGAAATCTATTTGAACACATATTTACAGGTTATACTTCCGAGGACAAGAGGAGAAAGGAAATACAAAGAAACCTTTCATAGTCCTCGCAAGTCAAGTCTTTTGTTGAAATCGGTCCTCGCAAGTAGAAATACGTGCTTAGTCTATGGGGTTGGGTTATATTAACCCTAACCTGCCAAAATCAAACACCCCATTTGTGTTGAATTTTGTGTGATTGGGTACTGTAGAGCCTTGGCACCATCACTTTGCATGGGACTTGATGCCCTGATTTTGTCTAAGTACAAAGAATGTGCCATTGGTTTACTACACAGTGTTGGAGTTTGTGTGGTTAGGGAAGGATTCTAGTAAAAAGCCTTGGGCTGTTAGGGTTAAAGGAACAATAGGAAACACAAAGCATTGTCCTCGCAAGTATTGGGAAAGTTTGACAGTGTGGAGAGATATACCTTACCCTGTGGAGACATGAAAACAATAGAGACAAAGGGACTGAATAGGTCTCCACTAGGCAATTCTATGGGTTAGTTGTCTCCACAAGGAATTTTGTGTACAAAGTCTATGGGGGTTTGCTTAAGTACAGGGACAAAGGGGAGAACAATGCCATGTCTCCACAGGGATGCAAAAACGCAGGTGTGTGTCCAGGGGTGTGTCACTGGGACACCAAAAATGACTCAGACATAAGACAATGACACACCATTCCCACAGGACGCACGGTGTGTCCTGTTGTTCAATAATTCCACTCTGTACTGGTATATTAAATTGCAGAAAGATGAGCACAGTGATGTACATGTTTATGCCGCGGCAGGTGTTCACACATGTATACATGTATTGTGTACACACATAGTTGTGTGTTCCCTATACTACCGAGGACAATGCTTTGTGTTTCCTATTGTTCCTTTAAAGCCGACAGTCCTGAATCCTCCAATTTCAATACGATTCTTCACACCACCTACATGTAGGGAGTTAGGGTTAATATAACACAGCCCCATAGACTAAGCACATATTTTTACGTCCGAGGACCGATTTCTAACAAAAGACCGACTCCTGAGGACAAGAAAGGTTCCTTTGTATTTTCTTCCTCCTCTTGTCCTCGAACGTATACAGAACATATGTACAATGTACATTGTACACATGCCTCATCAACTTGTGAATCATTTTCACAGAGCAGATTATCACACAATAAAAAAAAAAAAATGCAATGATTTTGAAGGGATGGTCGTGTGCATTATTTATATTTTTGCAACCGTAGGCATTTTATGATGAATGCTTACATGTATGTACCAAGTCCAAGACAATTTGTGCCTTCGAGTTTTGTTTGAATGTTCAGAAGATTACTAATTGTTTGGTTTCAAAACCGTTTAAACATCTGGAAATCACTGGACTTCTATGTGTCCTTATACATGCGCACAGTAAAAGAACAGTGTTGTACTGTTTGCAGTGGCCGGAAATATTTCTTTAATTAATGTGTAAGGAAAGCTATCCCACCTGAGCTGGCTTCCGTAACTCTTCACAAAAATTAATCATTAATGATTAATCTAAAAACCTGTGTGAAAACCTGTGTGAAAATCCATGAGTCACAAACACACACACACACACACACACACTTAGTACGGAGCAATAAATGCCAGCAAATCCTGCACTGCATGCACTAGGGTAGGGTGCGATGAGCGATATGCTGTGAGTGGAGCTATGGCGACTTGTTGACACATTGCCATGGCAACATATTCTGGCCTGAACAGCTGGACTGTCTGGGCCGAGTTCTAGTGGAAATTGGTGTGGGACAACATACACTGGGGACTCTGTTTTAAGTACATGTATCATGTACAGATCAAAATTTCATGCAAGATCTTTACATACACAAGTGCGTACAAATGTACAGGTTGTTGTGTATGATTGCATTGGCCTACAGGATTATAGTACATGTATGTATACACATGTACACGCGTCATTCTATTAAAATTTGGGGTCCAATTTTGGTGTCCCTGTTGTACATCTGACATAAGATTTTGCAATTCAGGACACATTCTTTAATGCCTTCTGCATGTATCTCCAATATGTAAAGCCCAAAAAAACCTGCCAAACAAGTAAAAAAATAGTGTGAAGTCAATTTTAATGATACTTGATGGAAATAACACAGGTCAGGTGTAACAGGGACACCCAAAAAAATGTCACACTTTTGGACCCCAGATTTATGGAATGACCCACAAAATCAAAATTGCATGCAAGATCTTTACAAGTACTATAACAGTACAATGTGTGTACATTGTACATGTATATGTACAGGTTACATGTACAATGTAATTTACATGTACATGTATGCATTTTTGTATGTTTGTATTATCAACAATAATGTACATGTACGGCACATGTACACTATACACACATGTTTCGTGCGTGACATGATTTCCCAGATAAAATCACTAAAAGCACTGGGTGCAGTTTGTATACAATGTATAGGCCTAATAGGTTATGGGGCATATGCTCTTATTGTGCTCAATTTTACATTTTCGTGCAACATGAGAGGGGATTACCTAAAAGTACCATGATAGATCAATTCCAAATGAGTTTCTGATAACTAATTTTTATATCCCCAGACACGAGCACTGCTCATCAATTTAAAACGTGTAGTTGAAGATAAACATGTAATTATAGCACTGTCAAGCGCAATCTGGAGTTTCGCGCAAGTTTATTGTACTCCCTCCCGAGTTCATATCCCTATGAATGGATTTCATTCAAAGGGAAATTAGCTCAGGAGGGAGTACAATAAACTTGCGCAAAACTCCAGATTGCGCTCGACAAAACTACCCTTGCACAGAAAACAAAATATACACAGTGGATTATTCTTTATCCAATTGATACATTTCGTTAAAACTTGTACATGATCGAAAACTCATCAGAGCAACAAAAAAACGAGGTGCTCAATTATTTAGATATTGTTATCAAGAAGCATTCTTTCTAAAAAATCCTAAAAAAATAACCGGTACAATACAGTATGTGACTGGCTCTGGCAAAACCTGACGCTTCTCGGCATTTCCCATTAGGCGGTATGGGCCCGCATAACGTTAAAAAATGGCATCAGTGATACCAAGACCCCAATATTGAAATTTGTGACTGAACATTTTTACTTTAATACACCCAGCAAAATTGGTCAGTAACAGCAAAATCTAGGAAAAATAATTAACCCTTCTTGATAACAATATCTAAATATGCACAACCTGTTTTTTCAAGATTTACAAATGTCGGCAGAATCTGTAAAAATGAGGCAGAAATTAACATGGAACACTTTGAGTGACCATATACACGGTGCCCGAAAAACAGAAAACACAAACATTCTTCGGAAAGAGTTCCATATCCGACCATTACTTATTTTTCCTTAATAATATGACTTAAAAACTACCAAAAAGTGTAAATCTGATGAAAAAACACGAATTTAGGAGGGAACAAATTTCAACTTATTCTTAGAAAATACTTTTGACTTGTTCTGTCATGCCCATAGACTTTGTGCACGAGGTCTAGGTGATGGCCGGATATGGAACTCTTTCCGCCGTAATATTTATTTCTTTATTTATTCAATTTCTTTACCCAGGCGTGTGCCCAAACAGTTAAAATCTGGTTTTATTGAGGCCCTGCATACATTTTTAATTAAAAATGGGAAAGATTTCACTTTAATACCCCACCAAAATCGGTCAAGAACAGCAAAATCTTGGAAAATAACCAACCCTCCTTGATAACAACTGTCTAAACGTGTGGCACATCCTGATATTTCAAGATTTATGACAGCAAAATCTGTAAAAAATGAGGAAGAAATCAACATGTATGTGGACACTTTGAGTGACTTTACATGGTGCCAAGAACTTCTAACACAGAAAACACAAACTTTCTTCCCCTAGGCTATAGTATATATATTGCACTAAAATGTCCGAACAAATTCTCAAAATTAAAGATTGTGCCAAGTGTTTATACAATTATGAACACAAATGGATGGTTATTTTCCAAGATTTGCTGTTCCTTACCGATTTTGGTGGGGGGTATTAAAGTAAAATCTTTCCTAAAAATGAACATGATGAATATTTACACAAAAAATGAATATATTATTTACACCATGGAGAAATAAGACACAGGGAGTTACAACGATCTTCAGATCAAACATTCGGCCTCTGGTACCGCGGTCGTAAAAACAGCAGGGGATAATTAACTGCGAACAGTTCGAGGGCACTTCGCGACCGCAGCAACAGGAAGTCGATAAGGGTGCGCGCCTGCGTACTATAGCGCGAGTACGTTCGTTCGTGCATTACGTCATGCATCGCGCGTGCATCTGAAAACAAAATGGCGTACAGTAAAGAAGAGTTCGTCACTGGATCAGATTTAAGTGATTTAAGTGACATTTCAGAGGAAGATTTCGACGTAAATGACTTATCAGGTTTCAGCAGTGAATCGGATGATGATGATCGCCAATACTGCATCTGTGGAGAGCCGTCCACGACCGAAATGGTGGCTTGTGACACGATCAATGCACAGTTATCTGGTGGCATTACGATTGTGCCGGTCTCTCTGCGAGCAGCATTCCTGACGGATCCTGGATTTGTGAACGCTGTCGTCCTTCTGAATCCGAAGTTAGGGAAAATGCAGGTCGGTCAATATTTTACAAAATAGATATCCATGATCGTTTTAAACTTGGTCATGTCCAAATACATGTATTGCAAAATTATTAGGCGAAGTAAAAAAGCCAACAAACATGTCCCCAGCCCGCGTCCTTTTTTGGGCCGCCTGGGTTCGTTTTATTTTTACCCAGTTGAATTTGAGGTTAAAAAACTCCCCAAAATGTCCACTGATCTACTGGAAAATAAAATACAAGTTAACTAAAGCTAATAAAACCACTGTAAGCATGCTAGCTTCTCTTGTCCGATATTTCTCTTTCATTTTTGTGTTTCAAATTAGTTGAAGAACTTATGGCATGTTTGTTGGAAATTATAAAAATAATGGTGGCCATCTTGAAAATAGAAATCCCCCTACTGCCTTAAACTGTAGTTTACAATCGGACTAAAATCAATTCGTCATTGATCAAATCTTCCAACATTTTAATTAACTCCATTTTTGTTTTGTTTTTTAATTTTTCTAGCTCCTCCATGTACCAGTACCAGCGAGCCACTTATCAGTGAGCCAGTAGTGACATCTGAAACAACTGCTGTGTCATCCAATTCAAAGGTGCAGAGGACATCACACACAGACAATGGAAAACAAAAGAAGACAAGAAAAGCAAAACAGCAAGGTAGATAACAATTTTCAATTACAAAATTTTATTTCATTTTTTAAAGCATCATCATCAAACAATCCACTAGGGAAACTGACTACCGGTAGGTAAATTTTGAATACATTTTCAAAGTGAACAAATAAACTGGCATACCGTACTGGTACGGTATTCCGGAGATCGCAGGTTCGAATACCGCTCCAGCTAGTTTCTTTGTTCACTTTGATTTTTTGAGGCCTATCCCGAGGCCTATCCTGATACTCATTTTGATGCAACTTAATAACATTTATAGATTTTTCTGCTTTTACTTTCCAGCACCCAAGCGTCCTCGAGCCATATTCACAAAAGAAGATGCCTGCCAGAGTGCATCGACGTACTTCAAGTCAGGACTCCAGCAAGTGCAAGGGCATCCAGTTTTCTCTGCCAGTTACCCTATTGCGCTATGTCTGATGGCTCTCATCATTAAATTGAGTGCAGCAAGTGACGGCCCTATTTTCGATGACTTTTGCCAGACAACAGTGAACAGCCTTTGGATTGTGGTTGTAGCTGGTGATAGCAAAAAATTAAAACCAGAGGCCTATGAACTTGTGTGGCGTACTTTCCATAAATTCCGTTTGGAAAGTATAGATAATTGGAAGAAACTGTTGATAGCTTTGAACTTTTATGAAGAGGGTCAGCACATATACATTGCTTATCAATACCTTCTACAGACTGTTCTAGAATTAACCCTCCTATACTTATAACTATCACAGCCTATCAAAAACTCTAAACACCAACTCTCACAGTTTGTGTGTGTTTCAATCTGTCATTTGATAGGTTTTGATCTGTACAACAACTGGGTCGATTTTTCCAGGTGCACAGGAGGGTTAATAATGAAGGACAGACATCAGATTGATTTGCCACATAAAGATTCAGTTTCAGAACCAATGCCCATTACGAAAGAAGAAGAACAAGTACTGCGTTATGTAGCTGGCTATGTACCATATTCACTGTACAAGAAATTTAATAACCAGGTAAATGAGACAGCTAAAATATTTTGTAAATTTCTAAAATCATGGCGAGCTTCTTGTTCAGACACTGCAAAGACGTTTCTGGAATATACAAATCAGTGGGTAGAAGTTCAAAATAGGGGAGGGTTATTTCATGTGTCAGATGGTGTGTATTTGCTTTTCCGCACAATGGAGTTGGAAACCAGAAAAATATTAACAATTGCTAATTTTGATACATTGGCTGTGGTGGACATACAATCTAGAGTCATTGACAAAATACGGGGCCATCACAGGGTACAAACTTATTGGTGTAGTTTAACACAGGGTAAAATTAATGGTGATAGATCTGACAAACTCTTAGATATTGTAATTAGGATATGGATAAAAATAAGGGCAAAATCTTTTATAAATGTTTATCTAAGTCTCAAGAAAGCTTCAGGTGGAAATGTTTCGAAAAAAGCAGAGAAGGCCCTTCGCAAGGATTTGTAAGGCAAAATGCCCGAAAGTGTCGAGCATCATGTCTTCCTGCGAGGAAGCCAGTGTTTACTTTCTTCGTAGCCGTTTTTTTAAGATGGCTTCTACCGGCTTTGGAATCAATCACATGCAATAAACCAACTGAGAAAAATTTCCTTTTTTGGGTGGGGGGAGAAAGGAAAAAACCAACTATATACCTAAAATGCATTTTAACTATACAAGTACTTCAATTTCACCCAAGTAGATTTGCAATGGGTATCAACTGCTGAAATTTAGCCTTGGCACAAATGAACAGATATTTTGTTTTTAAATTTGAAAATTGTTGCTAACATGGGTTTGATAAATAGTGTTGGTTTAAATCTTCAATTTTGCAATACATTGTACAAGTTAACTGTTTAAGCCATAAAAGTGGAGGTGTAATGAATTCCAAAATCTAAACATGTTATGGACCGTGTTAACTTTGCTATCAAGTCAAGAGGTTAATCTGAAGTCCTTGTAGAGTTTTTAACATGGATATCAGAATCTATATTACAGTCGGGATGGGTACAATTTGGCTATTGGTTTGATCATTGTTAATAATGTACATAGACTTGATTTTGGAAAAAAATTGACATTGTGTTTCATAATAAAATAGAAAAACTACCATGTACAATTCTTTTCGATTTTTGTCCAAACCACTCTCGTATACCTCTGGGGTGACATGGAAACAGATGCCTGCTCTTGATCCCTGAAAATAAAACGAAGAGAACAGATACAAATCAGACTTTCATGTTAAGATAGCCAATTTTTTTGTTTTTAATAATAATCATAATAATAATGATCTAAAATCAACCTCAGAAAATTGTTACAAAAATGTTAGCAAATTCTTTTTTTTTTAAATAACTAAATAAATTTGTTGATGTATAAATCGTGTTTATTTTTTTTCGGGTTTAACTTGAGCATATTCTAATTTTGAGGGGAGGACAAGCTGCATGAATGACTACTCTGCCGGCAAGGTTTGGTTGATATATTCAGGGAAACGGAAGATATCGGCAAGATCTAAACCGACCCTAACAAACCCTATTATAGAATTCCTTCCAGCTCTAAATGGCGAATCTCACATGTCATGAGCCTAGAGCTGGAATTTTCAAGCTAGTATAGGGTTAGTTTGGGGCTAGCTTGCATACAAAAAAATAATAATAAAAATAAACAAAAAAACAAACAAAAAACATGTCCACCATCCACGGCGGAAAGAGTTCACTTATTTCCCCTTAACATGACTTAAAAACTACAAAAAAGTGTAAATCTGATGAAGAAAAATGCATTTAGGAGGGAAAACATTTTAACTTATTTTTTTGAAAAAACTTGGCCCATAGACTTTGTGCACGAGGTCTCCGGGATTGCCGGATATGGAACTCTTTCCTCCACGAAATGCATGAAAATGTTTTACACCCGTTTAAAATGATCAAATTATCAAAATACACGCCTAAATACTCAAATTTAGTAGTAGAAATACATCCGGGAAGGATGGCAGACCCATACAGATTTATTGAAAAGGCACGTGAGTTTCGAAAAAGTTCGATTTTATTTTCGCCCTCCACAAAAATGCACCACACCGCACACCGTCAATCTACACACGAACGAGTAGACCAAACTATCGAGAGCTAAACATTCGATTTCCAGCTGGCCAAACTCGGCCCAAAGTGCTCAAAATCATAAAAATATGCGACTATATTTCCACGTTTATATTATTCATATTCTAAAAGCTTTATGAACACAACTTACCATGTGAATGTCGGATTTTGACAAAAGAAACATCGGCGGATTCAGACTCTCAATGCGCATAGATTTTTCAAGATGGCTCGCGTGTATAAGCGACAAAGAGCTACTGCGCATGCGAACATTGTTTCGTTTGCTTGTTCGTAAAGTATTCACTATTGAACGCACAAGCAATTCGTTTCTCCAGTGTGCGGTTGTCATCGGTACCAAACCTTGCGAGCAAAGAGATCTTATCACGGTCGTAAATCTGTCGCGCAGCGGGAGGCCTCCATGCCTTTACCACTGGTCAGCCAGGGTCGCTAATTGGCCAGTAAGTACCCTGTGGGGGGCTTGGCGGGCCGTTCAAACTCCCTGTGTCTTATTTCTCCATGTTTACACATACTGGTAAATACCGTCTTTTCCTCCATGCATAGGCCTACAAAAATATAACACAAATAGGGCCTACAAGAATGTTTTATTTACACAAATACAAGAATATTGACACAATTAAATCTACATGTACATACGGTTAAACTTTCAGCTTTCAAGTCACCACAAAATTGCACAAATACAATGTAGCACACGGAATCCAGACCAGAACGAATTCTCCAAAATCCAGGGGGCTGAAAACCGACACCGGCCGGCCGGGAAATAAAAAACTGCGCCAGCTCCCCGGCCGAAGACTTGTTGAAATTCACAATAAACCATTTTAAAGATAAAACCGACCATTAATCCGACTTTTATGGACACCAATCTACAAAAAGATCAGTACACACCAATGAATTTCAGTAAATGATGCTCACTTACCTACATTTCTGGTACAAAATTGGACGGAAATTTCACCAGTTCAGCGACGACGCGATCCACCGATCAAAATGTGTCCATGTTTTCTTGATCAATATGTGGATTAATGCATTGTGATCTGCAGGGGTGGTCGGTTTTTTTCTTCATTTTAAGGCTGTGTACGAATCGGATACTTTTTGGCTACGGCTTCGATTTTTGCAACTGGTAGCTACGGTGGATAGATATATAGCCATAGCCGTAGATCGGTATAAAACGCCCGTTTGGGACAGGGCAAAAAGTTCAAGAAACTATGTTTTTGCGTATGTTTGTCTGGTTACCGTCTCGTCTGTACGTACATTCTCCATGATCTTCATGTATACAAATCTGGATCGATGATCGGTTTTTCAATTTGACGCCACCATCCGCCATCTTTCCACTCCATGCAATGCGCGAACGTACGTAAACTAGTACAAGTATGACGTGCAGGCGGCGGTAGACATAGCAGCAGTGATTTATGGACGTTGTGCAATGTGCAAGTGGTAATATGGCGGCTGCTGGCGTCAGTTATTCGTACAGCGCGCAACGGCCAATGAGTTTGATCATGGAGGAAGTTTCCTTCCTCCATGGTTTGATTGTAGTGGGCCAGTCTATATCAGTACTCGAGTGCATCTATTGAGGGCGCTGTTTAAACGAGGAATGGTGAACGCAACGAGAAGTTTTCGATTGTGGGGGAAACGTTGGCAGGATCTTATTCTTAAGTTAAACCGCGCCGGGAGAACCGAGGAATTTCTGAAGGGTAAAGCTATTCAAGTAGTGGGCTTCTTGGCCGGCTGTGTACTTGTTTCCAACAAAATAGGCCGGTGCATTAAGCTAGCCCCTTTTTGACCAATCACGGCCGGACTAGCCCCACCAGTGTGGCTGGCGGATTTGACATCGGGCTGATCCTTAGCCGGCCACACGTCCTACCCATATGTTTGTGTGGTGAGAACTTCAACAATTCGTGCGGTGGGGTAGCGCTATCTGGACCGCGGTTTTAACGGTCTGGCTGTGTTCTCTACCTTCTTAACTATTCCAAACTGCTAGCGGCTTGTCATCTTACTCACCATTTTCCGAAATATTGGACATTAAACTTGGACTCCATAGACAGTCTTGCGTGCTAACGATTTCAACTGGTATCAGCCATTTTAAAATGACGTCACTGGGTTCGAAACGGCTTGCCGACGGCTGTTTGATGAGAGCACAGCTAGCTTATCACGATTTCAGTGGAACATCTCGCGCGAATTTCGTGATAAGCTAGCTGTGCTCTCATCAAACAGCCGTCGGCAAGCCGTTTCGAACCCAGTGACGTCATTTTAAAATGGCTGATACCAGTTGAAATCGTTAGCACGCAAGACTATGGAGTCCAAGTTTAATGTCCAATATTTCGGAAAATGGTGAGTAAGATGACAAGCCGCTAGCAGTTTGGAATAGTTAAGAAGGTAGAGAACACAGCCAGACCGTTAAAACCGCGGTCCAGATAGCGCTACCCCACCGCACGAATTGTTGAAGTTCTCACCACACAAACATATGGGTAGGACGTGTGGCTAAGGATCAGCCCGATGTCAAATCCGCCAGCCACACTGGTGGGGCTAGGCCGGACTGTGCGTAATTTGTTGTACTTCTTAACGTTACTCATCATTACAATAAACCTTTTTGACATTCTCAATGCATTGTGGGTATGGAGGCCAAACAAACCATGCAATTTATACACAAACCTACATGTCCAAATATTCCATATCCGGACATCACTTATTTTTCCTTAAAATGAGTTAAAAACAAAACAAAAGTGTAAATCTGATAAAGAAACACGAATTTAGGAGGGACAAATTTTCAACTTATTCTTTGAAAATAGGGGCCTACTTAGTACTTTGACTTTTTCTGTCATGGCCCATAACGTTGTCGTTAGACTTTGTGCACGAGGTATAATAAGTGATGTCCGGATATGGAACTCTTTCCGAGGCATTTACAGCCATGACAACCAACATGTGACCAGTGTGACCAATTACATTTATTCTTATGACTGTGCTTGCTCTTCCAATGCCATTGGCTGATACTGTTCCCATGATGCTTTGAGAATGTCGAAAAGGTTTATACTGTGTGGGTGTCGAGCGCTATCTGGAGATTTGTTCACTGAGTTTATTGTACTCCCGGAAACAGTTCCATATCCAGACATCACTTATTTTCCCTTAATATGACTTGAAACCTACCAAAAAGTGTAAATCTGATGAAGAAACACGAATTTAGGAGGGAAACATTTTCAACTTATTCTTTGAAAATAGGCCCCTACTTTGACTTTTTCTGTCATGGCCCATAGACTTTGTGCACGAGGTATAAGTGATGTCCGGATATGGAACTCTTTCCGTTATACAATTCTAAACACGGATGGATGGTTATTTTTTGTCAGATTTTTCCTGTTCTTGTCCCATTTCCCCAATATAATTCCCTACTTACTATCACTTTGGATCTTCTCCAACGTTGCAACATATCTCCACTTGCCTGAGCTACTTCACTTCCTTGAGTCATCCCGGTTTCAACCGTTAGCTACTTTGTAATATTATTACCCAGGCATGTTGCGGAAAAACACTGCAATTTCTAGGCATTGTAAACAACATCTTCCGTGTGGCTCTGTTCAGACTTGTTGATTTGTTCAAACTATCTGTACATGTAGGTCTGTCAATGTAAAGCAGTTGTGTCGGCCTGCTGACGTTGCTACTGACCATGTGCGGTGTGCTGAGATATGAGCAATAATGGAGGAAAGAAAACAGGCAGTTTCCGCAGCTTCAGTTTCAGACGTTCAAAAAGTAAGGAATTTTCCTCAGTGTCTCTGTCCTGAAAACCCCTTCTTTTCACTCCCTTTTTGTATGGGTATCGCCCAACACAAGGCCAAATGGCCACTTATGAGGTGTGGTCTACAAGAGAAGACAGAAATCACAGGGATATAGACGGTCCAATGTACATATACATTCGCATTTCATTTCAGCTGGGAAAGAATTTGAAGTGGAAAGGAAGCAGGTTACAGGTAAGGAGTTCCAAAGCGCAGTACGAGGGAACAAACTTGAAGAGTATATCACAGTGCTAGCCTTTGGAACAACAGTGAAAGGATGTGATGAGATAGCCAGGCAAGTCGAGTTCCTGAAAGTTTGGACAGGGGAACTAACGATGAAAGGCCACTGGAACACCTTCTTTTGGGGGAGGGAAGTAGGCCCCATGTACCACCTCTTTCCCTTTTTTCCCTCAAGAAACAGGATGGAAATGTTTGTTTTTTTCTGTTTTTTTAAATATTATGAGAGAGACTGGGATTGCGGGTAACACCATGTGAAATAAATCTCTTCTAGGAAGAAATGTGGTTCTGAAAAGAACCGGGATGAGTGTGTAACTCGACGCTTCGGACAGTGTGCTCTGTCCGTCCTCAGGAGTGTGAGTGTGAGTGAGTTTGTATAGCTATTTAAACCGTGGACCTTTAACAAAGAGGACAATAGGGTCCACGATTGTGTCAAGGTCCACGATTGAAAATCGTGTACAAAACATATGGGAGGCCCTCCGAAAAAAGTTAAAGTATAAACAAAAGAGGGACAATAGGAGGTCCACGATTGAAGGTGTTTACACACTTGTGAGCTTGTATATGCCGGCAATCGTGGACCTAGGACAAAAGAATTCGGGCGTAGACAAAGGGGTCCACGTTTGACCGAACGTCCACGATTCAAAATCGTGTACAAAACCAATGGGAGGCCCTCCGAAAAAAGTTAAAGTATAAACAAAAGAGGAACAATGGGAGGTCCACGATTGCACCCGTTTACATGACTGTGTGTGTGCGCTTGTGTTATTTAATTAAGAAAATGTTTAGGTCAAACTTTCAAATTTGTGTTTGATTGTAACTGTTTCGCATGCCAGGCATAATGCATCTGCGCAGTATTGGAGACTAGAGTTGAGAATTTTCTGCAAAATGAAACAATTATTAATTATTATTTGGCATTCCACTAGGATGGGCCACGAAACTTATTTTAGTTATTTCCAGTGGGTTCCTTGGTAGACGAGGAAGGTAAGTACAGTTTTAGATGTGGGAGGAAAAAATCCAGAGAACAATTCTGGATAAAACCCATTGAATCAGGCAGGGACTAAAAACCTAATCCACATGTTCGCCCTGGAAGAGATTCGAACCGGGGTGGCGAGGAAAGTATTGCTACAGTGCTGCTACATGTACATGAACCTGATCTCCCAAATGAATGTGTCTGACATGCACTCAATTTCACGGAGGTGCTATAATTGAGGATGCTTGTGTTTAGACATTATACGGTACATGGACTTGCGGAGCAAGAATCAGTTGTGATCTGAAGCAGTTACAAAAAATTAATTTCATGTACATGTATGTACAATATAAGCGCATTGTCAGTTTAGTTGGAGAAGTGTTCGGCTCATCTTTGCAATCACTCTCTCACCGGAGATCTGTTGCTACTCTTAGTATGTTCTACAGGTATTTTCATGGTAAATGTTCCACCGGCTTGTCCAGCTTGGTTCCTCCAGTCGGGGTGTTTGAGCGTGAAACTCGGCTTTCTGCCTGTTCCCACCAATATACTCTAGCTGTATCTAGATGCAGAACAGAAAGCTATGCCAATAGCTCTTATTAGTCCTAGCTTTTTCCCTCGTTCTGTATCTCTATGGAATTCTTTGCCTGGTGCATGTTTCCCTTCATCTTACAATCTTTCCTGCTTCAAGAGGAATCTTAATTCCTAGCTCTTGCATCTTTGATTCTTTTCTTTTTGTAGCTCTGTACCTCGAGTGGCAGATGAAAGTTTGGCTTCTCACCTGTTTTTGCTAGGTAAAATTTCTCTGTGCTCAGCAGAGTTTGTTTGCGTAACAGTTTCGTGAAAGTGGTCTTTCTTCACTTGGGCCATGTAAAAATATGTAAAAATTGGTTTGTAAATTCAAGGCAGGATGTTCCACTTCACATACATTTTGTATGTGGGTCTGTCCACACTAAAGGGACCATTTAGCATCAACAGATAGCAATGGGAGTAAGATATGGAAGAGGGACATCGAATCAAGTATTTTGCCCAAATGTTTTTCTGATGCTTTCCAGAGCTGTTAGTTGATCACACTGACACAAAAAATAGGATAACACTCTGGATATATAAGAAATTTGAGGTTTATCTTCAAGACAGTATGTTTGTAAACTGGACGGACATTATTTTATTTAATTGACTGGGAAAAAAGAAAGAGGAATTCAGTAACATTCCCAATTGTCGGTCAGTTTACATCTCTAACAATGTCAGGATTGTTATCAGTGGAAATGATAACAAATTTTGGGGGTATTTTAACAAATTAAGATGTGATATAAATTATGTTCCAACATGGACGGACATTATGTGACAAATGTCCTTCCAGAAATAACACACATTTGAAGATGATTCCAGGTCTAACTTCTTAAATACTCAGTTCGGTGTTGATTTTGTTTGCTCAACAAACTTGTTGATGGGTACTAAAATGTATTACGGTGACAAAAATCAATGGAAAATTATTTTATATAATAACTACAATCTCAAATTCCCCTCCCGTGTCACACCAAATGGGTTCATTAGTGTGGATAGACCCATATCTCGACAATTTTGAGGGCTTGGAACAAGTTCCACTCGGAAAATGTTTCTGGCATTTCCTTTCATATCTCACTGACCACTTCCTTCCTTGTCTTCCTTGGCTGACACTGCAGGCTGGAAATTTACCAGCGCGACCTAGAAACCCTTCTCCGACTGCACTTGATCATACATTTGTTTTCAGAAATAGTTTTCCTCCGTTATTCTTTTGTCGGAGGAAATCCGTTGATTTGAAACATTGCAGCTTTAAAAAGCAAAGTGAAATTACAGTTTTCAAAAAAGTTAATCTCTCTCCACCTTGTGTGATCCACACTTCAGACACAACAGGGTGTACATGTACATGTATGTATATCATTTTCACAGAGCAATTGAAGACTCGCATAATATTACCGTATGTGTGTCTTGTCATTTTTGTCCGTAATGAGACCACGAAAACCTTATTTTTTTTCTTCAAATTTTGTAGACAAGAAGAAACCGCCTCTCAGCAATGACACGGTAGACGGGAGGAAGGCAAGGCTACAAGCGAGGCACTCAGTGCCAGGTAGGTCAGAGGTTACAGTAACAATAGGCCAGGTCATTCAAAGGTCAGTAGGATCAGATGGATCAAATGTCACAAAAATGGAATCAGGTGGGTCAAAGGGCACTGTGACAGTAGGGCAAGATGGGTCAAAGGTCAGTGTAATAATAAGACCAGGTGGGTTAAAGGTCAGTGTAATAATAGGGCCAGGTTGGTCAAAGGTCATCAATAGTGCCAAGTGGATCAAAGGTAAGTGTACTGTAACCGTCAGATGGATCATGAAAAAAAGTCAGGTGGGTCAAAGGTCACTAACATAGGAACTGGTGGGTCAGAGGTCACTGTAAAACGGGGGTGGGGGGTGGGGTAGGTAAAAAGTCACTAAGAGTAGGGCCAGGTGGATAAGTTAAAATTATTGTTGTTTTCTTATTAAACCTTGCAATACAATAGATAAAACCAGCCATTTACAGTAGCAGGCATTTTATGGAAAGCACCACTTCTCGATTATTTTCATGTTTTTCATACAAAAATCCCTAATTATGCAAGAAGTTATGCGGCAAGGTGTCCAGCTCAAGTCTGTTGTTCATTTATGGTTTTTGGTCGGCAGATTTCACAAACAACAACAACGTTGCCTCCCAGCTTGCTCCCCTATGCACGGCCGTCGCCGTCCAGCCCTTCACCGGGATTCTTCCCTGTGATCTCTCGTTCAACGTAGGTGACCGCATCGATATCCTCACTCGGACCGACAAACGCTTTGATTGGTGGGAGGGCCGGTTAGTGACGGGACGCACAGGGCTGTTCCCCGCGAACTTTGTCAAGATCATGAACTAAAACCAATGGAGGACTTGTGAAACTCTACACGGTCGCTGTACACGTCGTTCGTATTCTTATTTCTATGACATAAAGGGTGCCCATGTTACGTCAAAGCTACATCACCTCCCCATGCAGGCGTGGGGTGGAGGTGATTTTCTGGGACCCGAAATCATATTTATGTAGAACGTAAATGTTTGGGGCAATTTAAGTCATGAACCACAAGTATATTTTTGTTTTCTTGCCCCTTTTTGCTGCAAAGTGAACAAAATAGTCTTGATACAAGATGTTATTATATTGTATTATCCAAACTGGCCCTATTCTACAGTGCTGACAAGTCATGAGAATGTTTCCCTTCCGGATTTTGTCTACACACCTTGCTGAATCCAACATAATCCAACGACAGAAAAGTGTGAATCCAACAGAATATTTTACATTGTATTTTCACAGCCCACATCAACAAAAGTCAGCAAAAAGTGCCCACTGTATGATATTAAGGAAATAAATATGTGCTGGGCTGGTTTTAAACAAGTACTTTTAAAACCGCCTCGGGGCTTGGACGCTGATAATGACCCTCGCCGAAAACCACCTTGGGGTCTGGACGCCGATAATGACCCGAGGCGAAGGTGAGGGTCATTATCGGTGTCCAGGCCCCGAGGCGGTTTTAAACGTACTTGTTTAAAACTGGCCAAGTACATACATGAATTTATTCCCATTCATAAATATCTTTTTGTATAATTCAGCAAACATTTCTGAAACGACTCAAAAATTATAAATTTGCAATGATTTTGTTCAAAAATCTTACCTTGTTTTGTAAAACACCCCCTTTAATGGTACGTGCCTCACGTGAGTAGTGCTAAAAATGTCCTTCTATGGAAATTGATGCGCATGACACGCACTGCGCGATGTGGCACAGAACGCAGCAGTGCCGGTGTAGTGTGAATTTATGGACTCTAAATACGGACTCATCGGTAGTATTGCGCTTGCGTAATTAGGAGTGTGACTGGTCGCACGAATGTGTTCAGCCAATAAAAGGGACCGGATTTCATAGGAATCTGAATTTCATGTGACACCGGAAAAAGTGTTTAAAATCAGTTGGTACTTTTATCGCCCGTTTAAAACCACCCATGTGACATGCTCTCGACCAATAGGAACGGGTAAACTGTCTTAGGTATTTATGAATGTTGGATATAGCATGGTTAAGGTACATGTATACATATATTTTAAAATCACACAAAATCTGTAAGAATCCCCCAACCAAATGTTGAAATAATTTTTTTTTGTGATTTATTGATTTCTTTTGTTATGAAATAACAATTAGAGGTATCCACGTTATTGAATACATATGAAGTGTATTCTGAAATTGAAAAGTTGTTTGTGATACTTAGTTTGAAAGATTTAAAACGGAGAGCTGTTTTGAATGAACCAGTGCATGATAAACTACATGTATTATCGAAAATTAGACAGTAATTTGCTTTGTGTATGAACAATACTCTAAACAGAAATTAATGTACTTGTGTATATGAAGACTTCAGGCGCAAAAGCCTCTAAACGCCACTTCCCAGAAAAATGAGATAACGATATCAAGTGAAAGCGATATCGCTTGATATCGTTAACTCATTTTTCTGGGAAGTGGCGTTTAGTGGCTTTTGCGCCTGGAGTCTTCATATACAGAACTACAGATGTGGTAGTTTTTTCTTTTCATTTTTTTTTTTTTCTTCTTTTAAACTGTGTGCCTTCCTGCCTTTGCGCAAATTTATACAGGTTATGTTCCCTGCTACTTTTTTTTTTATAGCTTGCCCTGTATTGTTAAAATAATTGTGTATTGTGTGTTTTTATTGTTTTTCTACTTAGAGGCAGGTATTTTGTGTTTGTATAATGAGCTTTTTCATTGGACAAATTATGTTTTTTTTTATGCCTTACTTGCTGCAGTAAACGTAACCTTTACAGGGCCAATATTGTAGAGTTTCAGGCTAAGCAGAAATTTTAGTGCTTGAAAAAGTTATTTGCTCAGCCAAATTCAGCAGAGAGCCAATCACAATCGATTCACTTAACCGGATCGGAGTGTAATAGAGCACCGAAGTGATGACGTCAATGCAATGTTTGGAACCAGAATACTTTTGTTATGTGTTTGCATGACTGGCTGTTAACAAAGGAACAGTCGAAATGTATATTTGTTTGGAACCGGTTGTCATGCCAACTGACGTCGGACTCTATAAGCCAGTTCGGTATCTCAAAGGTCAAAGGTTATTCGGGATAAAAATTGCTGACGTAATGTCATGCCTTGTTACGCGAACGCCCGTTCTGATTGAATTTAACACGTGCGCGCTGTGCCACCACCTTTTGCGTTCTCACGCGCGTGCTAGGTCACGCGGGTCATTCGGGATGAAATGTCATTGTGCACATGCGCTGTTAAAATACCGAACTGGCTTATTGATGACCTTAATTTGCTCAGCAGATTTCGTCCATGCTTGGCAGATAGGCTTTGATGCTAGAGCATGCGTGCGGGGTTGGATTGTGGAATTTTTCCAAATACAAATGAACAGGGTTGCGTTTTGGCAGTCATAAACATTCATAACGAAGAATTGGTTCGCTTGTTTCATGTTGGTGATTTTTTTGGGCGAAATTTAAATATTATGTGAAAATTACGCACTTTATGAAATACTCAAATACCCAAAATGATTAACCAACATCAGAAACAGTGTTCGGTTAAGTCCGACAAAACGCCCCCTTGGTTAAATAGACCGATCCGTCGTTGACGTATGGACTAAAGACAGCAGCGCGTGCGCACGTGTCAGACCATAACCGCGGCTGATTGGTCAATAATGTAAATGGCGGGGCTTAAACGAGCGGTCAATATATTTTGACACTTTACATTGTGTTTTATGAAATGTTTTAGTTTTCATGGGTTTACGCGAGGATTTGTGTGTGTGAAGTTTACCAAGAAACTACGATCCGAGAGTTCGACCAAAATGCTACTGCTGATTATTTTTGCAAGAAGCTTTATTATTTATTTAATAGAAAAGATGAAAAGTACCATAAAAGCTTCAAGATAAAGTTACTTGAAAGGGATTTTTTCCAGGACTCTTTGATAAATCTATATTTTATTACAATGTTAGTTCGTGTGACATTTGAAAAGTACCGCTGATATTCTGAAATGCTTGAACCTGTGAAAGGAATGTTCTAATTTGCATAGTACCCTGCTGTAATCCAATGGTGTGTTTAATTGGAAATACTTTTAAAAGAAAATAAGAAGCCAACAATTTGAATACAGAGTGCTGACACAAAGTGTGAAAATTTGAAGCTTAAGTTTGTAAAGAGTCTTTGATAATGTATGTATATATTTGCCAACTTTTTTCTCTCTTTGTACAGAACGGTTTAGTACAGCGGAAAGTGAAACATCTGGAATACATGACAATAAAGGAATTTATTTTGAACTCAAAGAATAGCCTCCGTGTACTGAATAAACCACAGGAGAAACTGACTGAAGCTTGATTTGAACTCTGACCTGCGGCCTCTGGTTTAATGTTGGGCTGGGCTGGATTGGGTTGGTTGGGCAGTTTTTTGTTTTTTTGAAAATGGAAATATTTTTTTTTTTAATTTGCTGAAAATTGAAATATTGTTTTTTTAATTTGCTTTTCTTCTTTTTTTGGGGGGGGGGGGGGGGGGGTAAGGGGATCTGCACTTTAATGATGAACAATAATATGAACTTCAGTTGTTTTCTACGGAAGAAATAACACAAGGCAGCTTAAAAGCCAATAAACCGGTTTGGTTCAGAGAATTGTGCGCATCGCTTTGCAGTGGTCCAGCATACGCGATGTAAATACATTGACAGTGGCCGAAATATCCGGTGCTGCAGGTTTCAGCCTCATGTCCGGCCCGGTCGCTATTTTTTTTTTTTTTTCCTGTAGGTGGGTGTATCAATTTCATGAATAATTCATTAGTTTTTATGGGAAAGCATGTTTATTTATTATAAGAACGTCACAGCATTATTGTTATTGTTTAGTCAACTAGTTACATTAGATTAAATCATTTAAAATTAAAGAATGCCTGTTGTCGAGCTGCTACAGACTAGTCTAGTGGATAGTGGGATGGGCTATGGATCAAAAGGTCCCAAGTTCGAATCCACCTTTACCCATTTTTCTTTACTGTGATATCTTTGGGATATTTTAAATTTAAGGGGAAAAAGAGACCGAGAACCTAAGTGCTAGCTGTGCAGTGATCAATGCAACCACTGCATTATTCATGAAATTGATACACACCTACGGGGGAAAAAAATTGTGTCCCGGTCCCTCAAAAATAGCAAATGAAGCAAGATGTGGGGCAAAGGGGAACCCCCCCCCCCCCCCCCCCCCCCCCTCCCTTTGTGTTGGTTGTTCATTGTGTTCCCAGAATCTCATTAATTCCTTTTAGAAATTAATCTAGGGGGTTTAACCCACTCTCTTTTGTGTTGGTCCACCTGCAGTCATCTCAGGAATTCCTTTTTATATCAGGAGGGGGGGGGGGGGGGGGGGGGGGGGGGGGTGTTGGGTAACAATACTCTGGAGTGTCTATAGGGTATAGGGACAGGAGGGGGTGGGTACCCCTTGGTCCTATGGATCCCCCTCCCCCTCCCCTCTCCCCTCCCCTGGCCCCAACAACCAAGGGTGCACCACACTAAATAGGCCAAAATGGCTGCGCCAAACTGATTAGCATAAATTAACCCACAACTTTTTTTTAAATAATAATTTGTTGGGGTCATGCAATTGATAGAATGTGTAATTACGATCAGCTATCATAACTTGGGGGTTCTGTGCTTCAACTTTTATGAAGACTTGATAAATTTTTGCTTTAAAATTGGTCCTATTTGGCTTGGCAAGTGATGCTGTATGAAAAATGGCAGCTAGCCGGTTTGGCCGGGGACAAAACCACATTTTCGGGGGTGGTACTCTCTGGGGACAATTAGCAAAACATCTCATCGGCAGACCTGCCAAAATTGAAAAGATTTTGACAGAATAAGATTCAAACTATTTTCAATAGTGTCACAAAAACTGAGAGACTATTATTTTGTTTCACTGTGAAGTTAATGGATTTTACACTAAAGGTCAATGGGAGTTTATTTTTTAGTGTGCTGGCTGCACCCCAACTTTGTATTATGCCGCCCTCTTGTGTTAATGTATAATGAATCTGCCGTCGACTGGTTCCTACGCGTAGTGTCAATTTCGCTCGTTAAATTCACTCAGAGATAAAGGTACTAGACGAGATTGATAAACAGCGCAATTTTCAATTTTTCAAAGATACGAAGAGTTGAAACATGTTCCGGGTCTTCAACAACTGTAGTGCCGATTTCATCAACTAACTCTCTTCAATGGAACCACAAGAACCATCTGTCGATATATTAAGACGTCGAAGTTTGTCAAATCGGTTCAAATACCGAGAGGAAAATGTGTCTTCTGCCGGAACAAAATCGAAGGTTCTGAACTAACTTGTTGAACATGCTGAATATCCTTTTGTTTTCAAAATTCCTAAAATGTCGCATTAATATTATTGTGAAAAAAACGGTGACCCAGAGTCGTTTTAAACTACATCAGGGTTGTTGATTTTATTTGTATTAAAAAATAAAAAAAGGATTTTTAAAAAGTATAAATTAGATTTCTTGTAACTGTTTAGATTTTAAATGTTTGTGATTTTTTTGTTTTGAAAATCAAACTTCATCAGAAAATTGTATATGTTAGTTCATACCAATTGCATTAGACTGTAAATTTTGCTATTTAGTATAACATTTTAATACAATAAAAAAACGGAATTTACTATCTAACGTTAGTATCAGTTGTCCCCCCCCCCCCCGCAAAGCTCCACCCTCATTATGGGGTGATCATTTTAGAAGCAACCAAACATGCTGAACCCCCACCCTCGATGCAATTTGTTGTCATGTACGAAAGTATAGGGCTTAAGGAGCGATTGATGTAGGTGCATACATAATCATGTTTAATTAACTAAAATAAGTTATCAAACATCTGACGTGACCATATTGCATGTGTGTCTATTGCTATCAAAATATTTTTCTTTTTAAATTAAATTTTTTTTTTTTAGATGCCAACCATCGATGATTTTACCATCTTGAAACCCATCAGCAAGGGAGCATTCGGGTCAGTACAACAGTTAGCTGGATGTGACACTGTCGAGCGCAATCTGGAGTTTTGCGCAAGTTTATTGTACTCCCTCCTGAGTTCATATCCCTATGAATGGATTTCATTCAAAGGGAAATTAGCTCAGGAGGGAGTACAATAAACTTGCGCAAAACTCCAGATTGCGCTCGACACCACTACCACACATCACTACCACACATTTTTAAATTTTTTTTATTGAATAATGAATGAGTAATGGATGCAAATGTTGACAAGAAAATTTAGCTGGACAATGTACAACACATAGACTTTACCTGATTTTTGTCAAATCTTTGATTCTGTGGATACGTTCAGGGAATTGGGAAAGATTTTACTTTATACCCCCCACCAAAATGGGTCAGAAACAGAAATCTGCAAAATAATCGTCCATTCATGTTTAGAATTAACCTTTTCGACATTCTCAAAGCATCCTGGGAACTGCAGTAGCCCTAAACTGGCACTAGAAGAGCAAGCACATTAGAACGGACGTGATTGGTCGCATTGGTCACATGTTCGTTGTCATGCTTGCAAAAATCCTCTTCCGATTGGCTAATAATGTGACATTACTAGCTGTTCTCACTCCAGAAATTTGCATTCATCAGTAACTGGTACCCTGAGAGGGATTCCCCAATTATTTCCTTTATTTTTATTGCCATTTAAAATGGATTTTTCTGGTTATTATTTTCCTTATGTTCCATGCAAAGATATGTGAAAAGGGTATGGCTCAACTCATGACAGATATTTAGCATAAAATCAATTAATATTTGGACTGGTTCACAGTGCCATAGGTTTGTGTATAAATGACATGGTTTGTTTGGCCTCCAAACCCACAATGCATTGAGAATGTTGAAAAGGTTTATTGTGTAATTAACACATGGCACAACATTAAGGTTTGAGACTTGTCTGGATATTTTCGTGCAAAATAGGGGAAGAATGTTTGTATTTACTGTGTTAGATTTCCTTGGAACAATGTTATCAAGGGGGGGGGGTTTGATTATTGTCCAAGATTTTGCTGTTCCTGACCCATTTTGATGGCGGTTATCTTTCCGAGTTCAGTTACAGCTTTAAATTTATTCATTGATGATCGTGATCCTTAAATGTAGTGTACACGATTGGTAATCCTCCAATTTATTTTTACTGAATTATTGCGAAATACCTTACTAGAATGTAAGTTAATAGTAGTCTCAATCATCCCGTGAAATGATGGCACCAGGTGTGCTGTCGTTGTCAAGAAAAGTGGGAATTTATATCGTTTTCCAACGATTTCCAGCTGGAAATCATTGGAAAACTGCCCTGTAGCCTTTAGTCAAGGCGCGCGTGGCTACCAGGATAAGTGGCGCGCCCCGGACATGCTGGCATTCGGGACGTGTCCCGGTAGCCACGCGCGCCTTGACTAAAGGCTATCATCCGCCCGACGGTTGAAAACGAACGCCGTTTTTCTCTCGTTTTTTTTTGCCATCCAACAACGCAAAACTTTGAATAGGTCAGTGGAACGATTGCAACAATGACCAATCATGTACACTACCTTTAAAATTTTGCAGCAAAGTCTACCTCGGAAAGCGGACTGACAGGGAAAATCTGTACGCCATCAAAGTCATGAAGAAGTCGGAGATGTTGCACAAGAACATGGTGCAGCAAGTGACGGCTGAGAGGGATGCGCTGGCACTCTCCAAGAGTCCCTTCATCGTCCGGTTGTTCTACTCCATCCAAACGGCCAAGTGCATTTACTTGGTGAGGACGTGTACTGCGGCCGTCGTATTTTTAGTTGTGTGTGTGTTGATGCATTTTTGGCCTGAACAGTCTATCATTATTTATTTGTTAAAGGGCCACATTACCTTGGAGGTGTCTAATTTGGCCACAAAAGCAGGCCTCGATTTTTACAGCGGTCACCAGCGGCCATTGCCGCCTAAGCCCCAGCGAATTGCCGTGATGCCCTTTTAAAAAAAACACGTACTTTACAGCAACGTTGGCCGACGTGCCCTTTTCCATTCCATGTGAACAGTAGTAAACAATGAACAATACGGGTTGAAAAGTCCAACACCATATTGAAATTAAAGGAAAGTACATTAAGACATCAATAAATTACAATTTTCAGGGATGTCGGTCTTCAGGCAATTGCCTGATTTCAGGCTTTTACAAAATTTGAAATCATGTACATTTTTAAAATTTGACTGTAAATCCATTCATCTTGGCTGTAAATTCAGGCTCTGAAGAGAAGTCTGACTGGCATCCCTGAATTTTGAAAATGGCCTTGGTGCCCTTTTTTGGCGGGGAGCCTTTGAGGCCAAGTGGCCTTGCCCCTCTGAAGCTTAAGGTTGAGGCCTGCACAAAAGGTCATCCTAAAATTGCTACAGTTGAAAAGATCATTCAAAAGTGGAATATAATAATGCACTTATCCATCACTCAAACAGGTGCCATTTGTCTGGAAACCATTGATGTAAATAATTTTGAGGACGCCAGTTTGGTTTGCAAAAGTTAGACTGTTTAAAAATTGTAAAATTCAGAGTGGTGGCCTCTAAGTCTTCATAAATTACTTGAAAAGTACAATGTACTTGAAACTCTTCTCTTATGCGTTCATCATTGTTTCAGAACGATTCACAGCAAAACTGTGAATCTTGGCATTTTTCCCTCTTTCTATAGGTCATGGAATATATGATAGGAGGTGATCTTAAGTCCCTGCTGCATGTCTGTGGCTATTTCGACGAGAACATGACCATCATGTACACAGCGGAGATCGCCCTTGCTCTGGAGTACTTACATAGTCATGGTATAATACACAGGTGAGAAAAGAGACAACTACATGTATACATCTTCTGGAGTACTATTCCCACATCTGGGCTGGTGCTTCTGCTTGTCACTTAACCCCTTGGGCACGGTATTTTACGGGAGACGTCGGGGTGTTGCAGCGGTTCTGGCAGCCAAATTGAACAGGCTACAATGTGTTTGTGCAGTCAAGTGTAACATACACAATAATCCAACAATGGATTGAAACTGCACTAACGGCGGCCAATGGCGTCATCCGGCCTAGTGACACTTTTTTTTGCGTCCACAGACGTCATTCGTACGCAAAGGGTTAACTATATTAGCCCCCTTGCCACCAGTTGACACAAATATGTGCGGATTGAAAATTGCCACCTGGCCGGTTGATGTCTATATGTGCCAATTTCTGCATTTTTAATCCATTATTGGGGTGGTGTGTACGTTGTGCTTGGCTGCACAAGCCTCTTGTTTCCGTTTCGCTTGGCTGCATAACCCGGCCTGGCGCCCTGGCGACCCTATGAAATACTTGGTATACCCGGGTTCAAGAGGTTAGAGTACAGAAACGCATTGTTAATTTGGTTGGAGAAGAGCTGGGCTCATCCTTACAATCACTCTCTCACTCTTAGTCTGGTCTGCGGATATTGTCACGATAATGTTTGACCGGCTTGTCCAGCTTGGTTCCTCCAGTTAGTGAGTTTGAGCGTGAAACCCGGCTTTCCGCCTGTTCCCACCAATATACTCTAGCTGTACCTGCACATGTAGAACAAAAAGCTATGCCAATAGCTTTTTGCCTCGCTCTGTATCTCTACGGAATTCTTTGCCTGGTGCATGTTTCCCTTCATCTTACGATCTTTCCTGCTTCAAGAGGAATATTAATTCCTACCTCTTGCATCTTTGATTATTTTTCTTGTAGCTCTGTACCTGTCTTTTAGCCTTGTTCGGGGTGAACATAAATGAAAAGAAAAAAAGTCCAAATCTTGGATCTGTCGACACGCCATCCCCTGATTTAGTTCTCTATATTGTTATTGTAATAGCCACAAGCAATGCAAGGTATTCGCTCCAAGTCGATCCTCTTGTCTCCGTTTTTTTGTACATTTGAGTTTAGAACTGATGCCTTGTTCTTTCCAGGGATTTGAAGCCAGACAACCTTCTCATAGCCGATGATGGCCACATCAAGCTGACCGACTTTGGGCTCTCACAGATCATGCTCAACAAAAGTGAGTTAGGGGTGTGCATTGGAACCGGTTATCCAAGTAACTGACCGTTCATTCATGTCAGGAACCGGTTTCAGATTATGAAAATGAGTACCCGTACAACTTTACATTATCGCATAGTTACTTTCCAGACAATGAAAAAAGAAAGGTTCTGAATGTTATTTGTCGGGAATTTTCAAAATTAAAACTGGGCTATGTGGGAAAACAGCACAGATTTCACGTTTATGATGCTCACGGAAGTTGACAATAAAGGGAATTTACTGGTCCTGGTTTTTGCAGTCTGGGTATGGATAAGAGCCTCGACGAGACGTAATTAATAGCATGCCTGAATCCACAATAAATACAACTGTATAAAGCTTCCGGACAAGTCTTTTGTGATGAAGCTGGTGCATGCGCGTGCCGGCAGACGCAAAGGTGGAGAAGTGATCATGTTTACTAGACGGGCATGACCGGAGATTTTCAGAATTTTGTCTGAATTCAGAGAAAGATATTATTACAACTTCCGGGATTGGAAGTTTTAGGTTGAGTTTCTTTAACAGGTACCCGGGTACCCGTATTTTTTTTCAATCGGGTACCCGGTTCTTTTAATACCCGTAAATGCACACCCCTAAAGTGAGTAATGGTGCTGTCTCGGACTGAGACCTCATCAGCATAACCACTAGTAAAAAAAATGTTTATACAATTTTGGTCCAACTTAACGTACCCTTTAGTCAGCAAAAAGTTCCACAATTTTCACACGTTCGCCTGCAAAATGTGAAGTTGTAATTCAAATGTTTACATCTTCAAACATGAAAGTGCCCCCTGAACAAAGAACGGACAATTTTACAGACCGCCAACACAGGGCAAGATAGCTCAGTTGGTAGAGCACCAGTTCGTTATTCCGGGTTGTTACAGGTTCAAATCCCGCTCCTGCCAGTTTTCTTTGATTTCGTTGAAAATTCATTCAAATTTTTCGAAAGCTATGGACTTTGAAAAGTTAAGTGACTGCTTTTTCCTGTGTGATTTTGAGGTGGAAGCCTCGATGAGCCTAATTTGGTCATTTCTTGTTGTGTCGTCCCCGTCCCCCCCCCCCCCCCCCCCAAACAGGAATCAGTGTTGCCGACATTATGAGCACTCCCTCAGTACCGCGACGTGGCTCCAGAGACTATTTCCGCACACCGGGACAACTGTTATCCCTCACCACGTGCTTTGCCTTTGTAAGTACAGCTACAGCCACACTATGAAAAAGACCACCTGGCTGGTTGTCGTCTGTACGCGCATTCCTGTGCGTACTTGATCAATTCATGTTTCAATATTGTTCTTGAATGGGAGTGTAATGAATAGATAGAGCTTTTCAAACAAAGGTTTCATTCACAGGCAAGTGTGATGAATAGGACCACTCTATTCAGTGTGGTGCCTATTGTTTGCATTTACGCTTGGCTGCACAGCCCGTTCTTGGCATACCAGCCCCCCATCAATAACAGCCGTACACAAGGGGGTTAAAGCTGACTTTAGTGTGAAGCAACTGAAGTCGCTGGCAACATTTTGTGACTTGCGGCGTGACTCGTACTTGATTGCATTGACTTGAGACTTGACTTGGGACTTGACTTGACTTGGGACTTGACTTGACTTGGGACTTGACTTGGGACTTTCTCGTGACCTGACCAAGGACTTGATCTGGAAGACTTGCTCGCAACTGGGCTCTTCATCATCCATTAGAGTTCTGGAAGTGCATAGAATTTGTAACTTAGGACTAGTACCTGAAACTTGTTCTTAAAGACTTGAAATTTGAATTGAGACTTGAATTGAGACCTGCTTTCAAAGACTTGCGACTTGATTTCATTTTTGCTTGAGACTTGACATCAGGGACATTTGGAGGATGAGTTGTAGAATTATGTGACAGCAATTGCCACTGCATTGACCTATGTACCTGAAAGTCTATCAATTTTCCCCTTATTGTGTTTAACCTGTTAATTGTTATTTGGTTGGTACTTCTTACTTAGAATCAGGCTTCAGCAATGAAGAGCAGATACCCTCAGTCTCCCCACACCACACCCCTGACTGCACTGGGGAACAAACCCCTGCACAGACCCCTGCCCCACACCCACGACAGACGGGATCGATCCAACAGCTACGTCAGTTTGATGGACAGCCCTCTTCCCAAAGCCAAAATCAGTGTCGGTGACCCATCTGAGTCGCATGCCAAAGGTCACGACAGTGACGACGAGGCATTGCCAAGCATTGAAGAACTGGTCGAGACTGGTGCTGATTCAGGGGGCAGTGGTCAACATATGCAGAAAGAAAACTGGGCTGGTCTGATCATGCAGACCCCGCTGAATACAGGAGGAAGGCGGAGACTCGGAAAAGGGGAAGGGAGTGGCTCGGGCCACATGGCGAAAAGGTTCCTCGACACTAGCTCCCCGGCACCAATCATGAGCCTTGCCTTTGAGAACACCAAGGCTAAACCCTCGCCATTGTCCTCGCCAGATTTGGGTTACGATAGCAGAGGTTTCCCCAGGAGCTACGATGGGTCTTCGTGTGACCAGGTCAGTTGTCCTGATGCTAACAGCCTCACTCAAGAAGATTCCTCTCCGCACGGTGCACAGAAGGTCACATCATCAACTCCACTAACTTCCCCAAGCCTTCCAGGGGAGCAACACTCCCCTCCAGATGGCTCAGTCTTCAGGAAGCCCGACGAATCTTCTGCACTAGACTCGACCAATGAGACGTCGGCTTCTCAACCCAAGAGTACTTACAGTACCGACAGCGACGAGTTTGTATCGGCTAAGAGCCCTGAAATCACCCGTGGAAGAATACTCACCTTTGATTCCAGCAGCATGGTTGATCCTGTCGGAACAGGCGGGACAAAGCGAAAACACTTCCTGCAGTCGAATATCAGCCCCGTAGGTGAGAGTGGATTCTTTGGCGGAGGCGAGCACACGGGACTGACGATGGAGGTAAGTGTAATGGGAATTGATGCATCGGTTGCCGGTGACAAATCGACACCATCCAGCCTCTCGTCTTCTCTCAATGAGAGTCTTGACGATTCGGCTGACCTCAGCAAGAGTTCTGATGCTGGGTCTGGGCAGAGAGCTAAGAGACCCAGGCGCAATGTCAGCTTTGACTTGGAGGGTGGGCAGGAGAACTTTGCGGCGCCGGCACTGGTGCGCCCCCGACTCAACACCTACCTGGCGCAATCGGCCAAGCTGGTTCCCTTCGTGGAAGAGAAACCCCTGGACCAATCAGACTGCAGCTCTGAGGAACTCAACCAATCACCAGATGAGTCTGTGTCAGGTGGTCACGATGTCATCCTTGAATTGGCCAATAAGAGGCCATTTAGGGTAAATGGAACTACAGTGGAACGCCACTGTACCGAACATTCGGCTATACCGAACACCATCCTTGGCTCCCGAATTTTGTGTGCAAAACTTACCAAATATTGTTGTTGAAAAAAAAGGCAACGGATTAAAAAAAATGTACCGGGTAATAATTGTTATTTCCAAACAGCCGCAACTTCATGTTGAAGAGTGACAGGTGGCTATTAATTTTCCAAAGGAATAGAAGGGAAAAGCCAACTGTTGGATTAGAATTCGGTAAGCTTAGCGAGTACGAACATGTAATTACATGATCCAATGGCCGACACATGTTCAAAGTTGCCCTTAAGTAACCGGCGGCTTAAAATCGCTACACCCAACAAAATCTGTGGATCCCGCGATGTTCGTTACAGCGGCGTTCTGCTGTATTTGTACAATGTTTGGTAACATTCTGCATAGGATAACCTACACAGTGGAACCGTACTTGGGAGCCAAATTCCAAATTTCATTTCAATTGTGTCCTAGCAATTCGTTTAATATGTACAAGCATAATTTTGCCGTCAAAGAATTATAAGTCCTCAAAACTTTGCTGGGATTACTTTGACTGCATGGAATTTTTTTTTTATACTTATTTGAATTAATTAATGAATTATTTTCTTTTTAGAACAATTTGAAATGTTTTCCACATTTTTCCGATATGGATTATCACTTTCAGGTTTTCGAAATCTGCCACCTACGAAAAGTTAACTTTTCCCCTCCAAAAATGGCTCATAACCATTATATATTTTATTCAGGAATACTTTCAATTATTTTTCCTTAAAAAACAAAAAACGCAGGGCCTAGAAAATAAAACTTTCATGATTCAATCCGACTTTTCTTGTAGTCCTACAGTGCAACACCAGCCAAGGCAACATTCAAAACCCCAGTCTGCACTCCCTATAGAACCCCCAAGAGTGTACGCAGAGGGCCCGTCCAAGACGACACCAACCCAGAGAGGATTCTGGGAACGCCGGATTACCTGGCGCCGGAGTTGTTGCTTCAGAAACCGCATGGTACGTTTAAGTGATACAAGTTAGGAGGACCCGGCGTTTTGATCCAAGCATAATCTTTCTCAAACGTTAAACCCTTTCCTTACCAATGTCCAGTTTACCCGACAAGGAAACCACACACCAGAGCATCCAAACAACAAATGTGATGTGATCTGGGAAAACCCTTCACATGTCGCCAAACCTGTATTTAAAATAATGGCACAATAGTCCCCTAGATTTTTGTTTGATAATTTGAGTTTCTGCTAACCCATAAAATTATTAATATCTAAATTATCATTCCTGAAAATATTAACTAAAAATTCCATCATTTTAAATGTAACAATTTGCAATCTTTCAGTCACCTTTTGTGCAAACCCAATGAGTTACACAGAAGTTTAAAGCTTGATTTCTCAAAATGAAGTCTGCTGGTTTTTCTAAATTCCTGACAGCATAACTCAAGTAACAGACATCCTAGAATCATGAATAAAACAGTTTTGAAAAGAACACAGTGCCTTCATTAATGCTATGCATATAACACATGAATGATACATTTCACCATGTGAAGGGTTTTCCCAGATCACATCACAAATATATTCACCATGTTTCAACGAACTGTAGTGCTTGTGTTTTGCGCTGTCCATACATGATCTATATACCAACGGAAAGAGCTTGTTCGGTTCTTTCCAATAGTGCTATTACATTCATGTGTCACCATTACAATATTTTGAGAAAACTGTATCCGAAGTTTCCCTGTTCAGTTATGTGTATGGAGTGCCATTTGTTCATGTGACAAACAACTTTCCTGTTTGATAAAGTTGGCCAGAAGCTATAAAACAGCCGTAACTTTGCTATTCTAGCAGTTATGACTTTCATTTTACACCATATGAAAGAGAAATTTTTATGGAACAAACTTTACACACATTTTCCTTTTCAATCAATTCTTGAGGGTGAAATCTTTGTTTGAAAATACAACCATTCAACAAGCAGTCAGCTGCTTTTTCTGCGTAAGTGGTTTTATGCTTGACTGAACAAAGAATGTGGTACTGGGGGAAGATAAGCCAATAAACAATGTGGTAAGGAAAGGGGTTAAATCACCCAAAAACTAGAAGCT
This sequence comes from Hippasteria phrygiana, assembly GCA_037893225.1. Taxonomy (NCBI): domain Eukaryota; kingdom Metazoa; phylum Echinodermata; class Asteroidea; order Valvatida; family Goniasteridae; genus Hippasteria; species Hippasteria phrygiana. The sequence continues at coordinate 92,528 of JAZGUH010001007.1, forward strand.
GAAAAATCCGAAAACACAAATACAAAACGAGTATGACAAAAGGGGAATGGGGGGGGGGGGGGTCATAGGTGCATTTTGTTTACTGTCATATGATGATGTGCAAGGTCACTTACTGAGTTTAAAGGTCATTTAAGGTCAAGTTATAAAATAGGCTGAACCTGTAAAATTGGTCTCATTTGATAAGTTGAAGTCCAATTGCAATCGAACTTGAGCCTTAGGTGCAACATGGAAACATTTATATGATATTGATGTTAAAGATCACATCAAGGTCAAAGGTCATTGGAGTTAATTAAGTGGTAAAAAAGGTTGAAAATGTAAACTTGGTCTCATTTGAAAAGTCAAAGTCCAATTGCAATCGAACATGGGTCAAGGGTGCATTAGGTTAAGTCATATGATGATGTGAAAGGTCACATATGAGGCTAAAGGTCATTCCAGCTCAAGTTATAAAATGGGCTTGAAATGTAAAATTAGTTTCATTTGAAAAGTTGCGGTCCAATTGCAATCAAACGTGAGCCGCGAAGGTGCGACATGGAAACATATATGTGATGTTGATGTCATCAAAGGTCAGATATCAATGTCAAAGGTCATTTTGGGTCAAGTGGCAAAATAGGCTGAAAATGTAAAATTGCTCTCATTTGAAAAGTTTAAATTTAGATGCAGCGACCAAAAAAATAAAGGCGACACGTGTGATCCGCGGATCGCCTTGTCTTGGTATCAGATAGCACTTTTGTTCAAGTGCCTCACATTTCAACAATGTACAAGGCAAAAGAAAAGTTTGTAAAACTGTCCGTAGAAACATGTCCAACGTGTAGTGACCGACCTCCCATAGGAATGCTTCAAGGAATTGTTGCCAAACCAACTTTTTTGTTAAACAGGTGTAGGCGTTGACTGGTGGGCACTGGGTGTGTGCTTCTTTGAGTTTCTGACCGGAATACCTCCGTTCAACGACCAGTCACCGGACCTTGTCTTCCAGAATATTCTAAACAGAGGTAGGCTGAGCCTTTAATGACGACATTTGCTTTTTCAGAAATGAATGGATTTGGGGATTATTATTTTATAGGATATACTGTAACACTGACCTGTTTAACGTTTTGTGTGCATAGATGCTGGAAAAACAAAAAATCAAAATGCTGTTCTTGTGGTCTGGTTGCCTGACCCTACTTCAGACAAAATAGAGCAATTTATAGACGTCAGCAAATTATCAGGTCAGGGAACTAGACTAGCTGGGTTGCACCCATTCATAGGTGTGTAACGAATTGCCAAACTAAATTTGGTAAAATTTGTAAATTCGGGGCAGTATTTGAAAAGTTTTTCTAATGACGGTTGGCCGACCATCGCAGGAAATGGAATTATAAACGATTTCCTCTTTTCTTGAAAATGACAGCATGCTGAAAGTCTGGTGCTACTTGAAATTAATTTCCTTTGTGAGATTAATTAAGACTTGTTGCTATGGTTACAGAAATTCCATTGCCAGAGGGGGATGAAGCTCTGTCCAGCCATGCCTTGGACATTATCGATCGCCTTCTAACCATGGATCCAGACCACAGGGCAACAACCAAAGGTACCGCCTTTCAAGTTGTTCGTTAACGAAAACATGAAGTGATTTTAGTACAATCGGCTAAACCCCTCCGATTCCCCCTGGGAAAAATACAAACGTGTCTGTTGGACTGTACTCTGTAGTACGTCGGTGGTCCCGTGTTTGAGAAACACTACATTCTAATCCTTCACCCATTCAAAGGCTGACGGAGGTCAGAATAACCCACTTTCAATTATAGCCCCGGAGCAGGCTTGGGGAAAGGGGATTAATCTTGGGACATTGGCGCTGAGCCAGATATATGTCCTAGGCAATAGTGTATTCCTATTTTTTCTTCTCTTTTAAAAAATACAATATATGTGATGAATTTGGAATTTTAAGTCACTGATGATATCTTTCTTTATTTTTCCGCCCATAAGATTTGAAGCCCCACCCACTATTCCAGGGTATTGATTGGGCACATATCAGGGATATGGAAGCGCCGTTCATCCCAGCTCCTGAAGACAAGATGGACACAACATACTTTGATGGTACGTTCCAGTCTTTAGCCCTGTCCGCACCGGACTTATTTTGGTTAAAACTTACCGAGACGACGGGTACTTTTCCCATTTTAAAGTCCAGTGCGGACAGCCTAGGACGTTTTCCTCTCAGTTACTTTTCCCGAGTCCAGCGGTTACTTCTACCGGGCAACTGCTGCCCAGGAAAACTGACCAGGTAACTTTTCCCGAGACGATAAGTCCAGTGCGGACAGTGCGAGTCGGTAAAAGCGGCTCAGGAAAGCGTACATCCGGCCCGAGTGCGAGGTCATGCTACACTGGGACACCATGCATGCGCTTTGCATTGTTTCACCGCGGTGCGGTGCACGTGGCAAGTATCCAAATTCCAGTGCGTTGTTCCTCTTTTGGTCGCAATCACGGCAGATTATATTATTGATACAGTCAGAAGTTTGATTGGTGCTAATCGATGTAGTCCTATGTGTACACATGAGCCGGAAAAATGAAAAGGCACGTGTGATTTGGGTCAATCGCGTCATTGTAGAAAGGTCATGCAAAGCGCCCTCTTGAGTCCTTATATTGACAGCTCGGTTACTTCTACCACGGTCTCGGTAAAATTTTCCTGTGTCAAAAAAAGTGCGGACAGTGGTCACATTTGACCATTTTTCATTTTACCATCGTCTCGGTAAAACCTTTAAAACAAAATTAAAAGTCCAGTGCGGACACGGCTTTGGTTTCTGATACCTTCACATCAGGAGTAATTTATACCTGGGAGTCTCGGTCTACACCTGCTCTCCAGTGGGACAGCATGGGCTGTGGTAGAAAATCTTAAGGAATTTTTTCCCCACATATTACTTAATAATACAGTGTGTACCACAAAAAAGGAAACTCATCTTATCAGGTAAATTACTTATTAATCAAAACAAAATTGTCTTCAAAAGTGTATACCTTATTAGAAAGTTCATTCTATCCTCTTTCATGTGACACCAAAAGTATGATGGGATGGTCATGGATGACTGAGCAGAGGCAATCCAAATTCATGGTGTCAGAGTTATGTTTGCTCAGAACGGGTGGTTGGTAGTTTAATACAATGGGAGGGAATCTGTTATGCAACAAGCATACCTCCTTGTTCCTTGGGTCATGTACATAAATGCCCCATTTATCCCGAACAAAACCATATCTGAAATAGCAACTTAAAATTGTCTCTGATCAGTCATGCATGATACCATCATAATTTCATATCATATGAAAGAAGACAAGATGATCTTTCACCTGAACATACCATTATGGGAAATATTTGGTTGGGTAATTTACCTGAAAAGGTGGGTTTCCTTTTTTGTGGGACACACTGTATAACTAATGAGGAATTTCATCACACGAACTTCCAAAATCCCCTACCCCAGATAAAGTATTACATTTTCCTCAATTTAAAATATGCCAATAAAGGGGTTTTAATATTTGCAATTGTATGTCATCGATACATTTAAACAATTCATTTTTGTTCAGAAAAGCGTTAGCATCAAATGACTGGTCTGTTTTAATGTGTCCTGGTTTTTTCCTTCTCGATATATTTTGTTCCTTTTTAGAGATATTCGCCCCAAGGATGAGTTCAGTCAATAGTATTTTTGTCATGCAGGGCTGTTCATTTTCGAATAATTTAGTATTCGATTATTCGAAAGTGGGTTTGACCGAATATTCGATACCGGTACTCGTCAATCAATTTTTTTTTCACGGGTCAGCTGCAACCGAATGCTGCGTTGGTAAAACGTTGCATGCCGGTGTTTTATGTGCGCAATCACTGCGTTTTTGCAGTAAATTATTTATAAGTATCAAGGGTTTTACAGACGAAAAAAATGCGGCATTTAACACTGCTAAGCACCGTAACTTTTCTATTAAAATAGCATCGGAGTCGTATCTGTACTTGCATATTTTTTCTCGAATATTCGAACCGGCAAAAAGTATTAAAATATTTTTGTTTGATGATCGAATATTCAAATATTCGGTGTATTCGGGCAGCACTATAGAGTACCGAAGTGATGACGTCAATCAATGCAATGTTTGGAACCATTGCCACGGAAACTGACGTCAGACTTCGGTCATCTATTGCCTTGATTTGCAATTTATTGTTGTGAATATTTTTCTTGCCAGCTCGGAACAACATGCAACACCTTCAGATGTCATCATTTTCCCTATGACCTCAAGGTCATCTACCCTTTCACCTAGCAACAGGTAAATTATAAAAAAAATGCATTTATATTGTTCACAAAACAACTCGTACATAGTTTGTTTTTGCAGAATCTCACTTAACCCCTTGCGTACGGCTGACGCCAAATGGCACAAAAAAACCCAGTGCCACCAGGCCGGATGACGCCATTTGCCGCTATTTATGCAGTTTCAATCCATTGTTGGATTATTGTGTATGTTATGCTTGACTGCACAGGCCGCCCCGGCACCCCGATGACAACCGTACTCAAGGGGTTAAACTCTAGTTGAAAAGTATCATTTGAACATTACATGTATAAGGCAAAAAAACCAAAACATGTTTAGCGTCCCCGCCCACTTCCTTCTTTGGGCAGCCTGTTTTTAAAAAATTTTACTAGTCGAAAATGAGGTGAAAAAAACCCAAAATGTCAACCGATCCATCTAAAAATAAAATGCAAGCTTACTAAAACTATTATAACCACTGTAAACATGTTCAATTATCTTGACCAACATGTCTCTTTCATTTTTGTATCTTTGAACAGTTAAAAAAAAAAAATGACGTTGTCAGAAATTTAAAAATGAATGGCGACCATCTTGAAAATAAAAAATAAAAAGCCCCTCCTCCTTTAAAAAAAAAAACCGGATGCTAAACATTTTTTTTACTTGGCCCAATGAACATAATCGGATACACGAAAAATTTTCAGTATCGGTAACAATAGCTATGTTGAATACCACAATTTGGGTGTTAAAATAGGTGTTCATAAAAGCCAAATATTTGATATAGTCGTGTTTGTTATTGCAAAGTTCTACTGTAATGAATAGCTGCAGTACAGCAGTTGACAATGTTTACTTTAAAAATTTAACTTAATACAAGCATAAACAGCAAATATACCGACCGTCAATGAGAACGCATCACTTAAATATTGTTTTTAGACACGGCGTTGTAATTGAACCCTAACCTTCCCAAATCCTCCAAAATCCTCTTTGCCAAATGGAGAAATTTTGAGAATTGAGGGTCTTTGGAAGTTGAAGCATGAGAGGATTTTTGCCTCTGGAGGAAAATGGAGGATCCAGGTCATCAGGCCCAATCTGATGCTGGTTGATTTCGGACGATTGAGGTTACTAGGGTGTTTTTACAAAAGAACCTAGAGGATTTTCGAGGATTCATGCAATGGTCCCCATAAGAGGACTTTGGAGGATTCAGGTTACATGCAGCTTGAAGACTTTGAAATCAGAGGATGTTGGAGGATTCAGGTTACTTGGAGAAAAAATGATGGAGGGAGTTAGGGTTAAAGTGTTTACTTTTAAATAATGCGTGTGATGTGTTGGTCAACTGATTGAAGAATGACCATATGGTTTTTATTGACATGGTATAAGGGTCATTTTATATATTTGGGGCCCAATTTTGGTGTCCCTGTTACATTACATCTGACATGTATAAGATTTTACAATTCAGGACACATTCTTTAATGCCTTCTATCTCCAAGAGTGATTATGTAAAGCAAAGTACCTGCCAAACAAGTAAAAAAATAGTGTGAAGTGAATTTTAATGACGCATGTACTTGATGGTAAATTACACAGGTCAGGTGTAACAGGGACACTTAAAATGTCAAACTTTTGGACCCCAAATTTATGGAATGACCCTTAAATTAGTGGATGTATAAGCCCTGCTGAATTTCACTAAACTATTAACCCTAACCCTGCCAGGCGCAGCACAGTGCATCTGTGGTGACAGCTTCACTTTGCTGCACTCTGCACACAAGTCAACGTGACAAAGTATGCAATCTGATGCGTCTGGCAGGGTTTCTAGCCAAAATACCCTGGAGGGTTAGGGTTAAGGGATGCATTTTCATTGATTGTCAGTATATATTACTTTTCATATTTAGAACCATAGAGCTATATTAAATTACTAGAGTGACTCCTTATTCTTACACGCGGATATACCTTCAATCCTTCCTGCGCGCAGACATTTTGAATTCGTGTGTGTGTTTGTAGAACAAAAGGAAATTAGATGGAGTGAATTTTAATACTATACTCTAAATGCAACGCGGAGGTACAACATACGCAAACAACTTAAGCGCCTTTTTGACGGTTACAAAACGTCACGGAAAAATCATCTGCAACGGATACGCGCCCGCGTTTGCAATGTTTGTGCAGAGCAAAATGAAACGCTCATTTTTACTGATTGTGCGTTTCGGTTTTGGGCGTATCGGCTTTGATAACGCAACTGTATAGAATACAAACGCAGATATGCAAATAGCCGTACAAAAGCCGTACAAGATTTTGAGTTTTCCATAGGTTTGTACACAAACATGGATGCGCCCAGCAGGCATCACTCAATTTGTAGATCGAGTCAGCGCTCTAGTAATTTTATATAGCTCTATGTTTAGAATGAACAACTTAACGAGCAGTAGTCTGGTGCGTTTAATGTGTTTGAAATTAATTAATAGTGTATGGAGTTTTGTGCGGCAACCAACTGTAAATGTACATGTACAGTGCAGTTGGATGCTTAAACGTAGTGTACACGATTGGTCATCCTCCAATTCTTTTTTTACTGAATTATTACGCAAATACCTCACTAGACTGTAAGTTAATAGTAGTCTCAATCATCCTGTGAAATGATGGCATCAGGTGTGCTGTCGTTGTCAAGAAAAGTGGAAATGTATATCGTTTTCCAACGATTTCCAGCTGGAAATCGTTGGAAAACTGCCCTGTAGCCGTTAGTCAAGGCGCGCGTGGCTACCCGGACGAGTGGCGGCCTGGCATATCCGGGGCGCATCACGCGCCCGTAGCCACGCACGCCTTGACTAAAGGCTATCATCCGCCCGACGGTTGAAAATGAGCGCTGTTTTTCTCTCATTTTTTTCGCCATCCAACAACGCAAAACTTTGAACCGGTCAGTGGAACGATAATTTCCTATAAAATACTAACCTGAAAATTGCAACAATGACCAATCATGTACACTACATTTAAAGAGGAAAATTTAATTTCATTAGTTGTAACAACTGAAGAAGTTTTGTACCGAAAGATCAGAAAATGACAACCACAAATAAGTAGAATCTGTGTCGAGTGGTTTGGGTGAAATTCTATCGACCACAGCAAGTGCCAAGGGAGTGGATTCTGAATGAAGATTCCCTGTAGTCAATTTTCAAGATTTGTGTATAATTTATGTCGAGGCAAAAATATATGGAAAAGAAATGTTGGGATAAGTGATTGAAGTTATCATTGTTAGAGATGTAAATTTTGTATAAATAAAGAGAGATTAAGGATAGTACATGAACCTGTTTGTCAGTTCGGTCTCAGGGGTGAGATTTTTGTTCCTTCAATTGTTTTTATCATTCCAAAATGACCCCTGCAACCCGGAACAGTCTTGTTTTAATTCTAAAGACCCTATTTTCGGAAATTTTGAACCCGTATCTTTTGGTATAACCTGCAGTTTCCTTTTGCATTTTTCAGCAATGCCTCTGAATCTTTCGTGGATTTTTTGTTTTCCTCAAATCTCACCCCTGCAGTATATTTCCGGAATATGTGACCTGTTCCCACGAAATAGATATAAAATCAAGATTATGGTATTTCCTGAAAGTACAGGTTAAAAGCTTTAATTTGATATATTGTGTGTTGTGGTATCTTATTCCTAGCCCCGGCCTGATACAACCTTTTAAAATCATCAGTCTTGACCCCTTGTTTTGAGAAAATGAAGCTCAAATTTTGTGATCGGTGCACACTTTAACTCGAATAAAAAAAAAAGAAGAAATCGGCCCCAAAAATATTTTGTGAAGATATTCAGTTTAAAATCTTTGGGATATGATAGAATACAGTTGTTAAACTCCCAAAATTAACTTTTCAGTGAAAACCTGTTGTTTCTGCGTGTAACTCAGAAGGTGTCGCATATAGCACAGGCCCTGCTTATCACAGAATGGCTGCAAATGTTAGTAGTTTTAACATCCAAAAATCAGATTTGTCTAAATATTTTATATTTCTTTACCTCATTACTTTATGATCAATGATCTGTCAAATATGCACATTACATTGATTAAAATATGATTCAAGATGGCTGCCACGTGCTTTTTAATATATTTCAGCACTTGATCTTAATTTAATATAGGCTGGTTGTTCAATGTGATATATTAAAATGCTCCTAAATGGCAGCCATTTTGAATTCAGGAACCATCTTGGGTTATGAGTTGTTGATTTAATATATTAAAAAGTTGTCAGAGCACACAAAATTATTTTCACAAATTATTGAGCAAAATAGAGCTTTTTGACATCAGATTTCAAGATGGCCGCCAAAAAAATGCCAACAACAATTGTTGATAATTTTATGATGTACTAAGTAGAAAAAAACTGTTTGGCAAGAATCTATCCGAAAAGCCCACTCAACTAGATATTGTGACATAAGGGTATGCACTATTCACCCGAGTCTGCTGGAAAGCCTGGGATTACCAACAAAAATTTCAAGTGTTGTATATTGCTTGTGACTGGTATTCAGCTGTTTGCTTAGCATGAAAATCATATGGAGTTTTTCCTAGAAACCTGTTTTTTTTTCAGCAAGCCTTGTTCGGGGCGAACTCTTGTAAAAAAAAAAAGTGAACACTGCTTCCGTACCCCTGTGTAAGACAGTGGCTGAAAATACATTTATAAACTGATGAAGACGGCAAAAAATCACTTTCCTTTTCTTTATCTACTTAACAATTGTAACGCATGATTTCTAAGTAGTAAAGAATAAGGGAATAGCACAAAATATAAAGAGCAAGTAAATCTTTCATGTTTTTTTTATATAATGCAACTGCTCCAAATTTGATTTTAAAAAGCAAGTTGAAACTTTAATTGCAGAAATACTTTGGCAATCAGTTTTTATAAAACTAATGCAAATAAACCACTACTGTACATCATTACTATATCAAATTAAAGCGACACGTTTTCGTGGCCAAAACCAATAACTTCACGGATTCTACTTGCATTGGCTTTCTCTCTGGTTAACGGGTAACTGACTTTATCGCGTTTGCTACATGTATCTCTGACTGGGGTTGTCCAGGATTTGTCCGACTTTTTTCAGTGTTCACGTCACAAACTAAAAGCACATGGGGGCGCTTGCAATGCGTTGGAGGTTTGCCATTTGTCTAAATTTTTATTAATTTGTTTTGCTCAAAGCGAACAAAGAAAACTGGCAGGAGCAGGATTCGAACCTGCGACCTCCGGGTTACCGTACCGGCGCTCTACCAACTGAGCTATCTTGACCTTTGTTGGCGGTCTCTCAAATTGTCAGTATCTTTGTTCGGGTGGGCGCTAGTCCGAAGTCATCAACCCAGAATGCCGTATAGCCAGGGATCACGCCCAATTTTACGATACAACCTGGGAAGCGACATTGTGAGGATCACTCAATGAGGATACTTTTTAACTAATATTAATATCGTCAAACGAACCACAAGGGAAACTGACTAGGTAATTTGAATAAATTTAGATGATTTTCTAAAATTTAGACAACAGACTTCAGCAGATGCTATAGTTATATGATTAGCTAATGCTCAGGCCAAAAAGAACCAAACTTGTTTTGCCCTTAAATGGGAAAAATCGGGAGGGATGGTCGGTCGATGTTGTATTGTTTTAAACATCCATGAAAACATCAAACGAAGTCAGGAGGCAAAAAGTAAGCTATTTAAAAGCGACATGCAGAAATATATGATTGTGCCATCCTAGCTGTATTTAAAGACAATGATTTGTTCATTTTGTGCAGGAAATGGTGAGATTTTAAAAATTCCTTTAAAAAAAACAAAACAAAAAACCGCGACCCGACTTTTGTGACTTTTAGGGTCAGTCACGGAGGGCAACACAACAAATTGTTTTTGACCTGATGAATTATGAAAGGCAATAGGTCAATTTGAGTCGAGACAGAAATCCATGTGTACAACACTTCACTGCAAGTCAATAGATCGGTTAGCTCTTCCAGAAGTTTGCATCTTGGGTTATTTTCCTCTTGAAGTTCTCGTACCACTGGTTCAGGACGTTTAGCGGCACCCAGCTGACCTCCAGCTGAGGGGTCATCTGGGCTTGCGTGATGCCAAACGACGAGGCGTAATTGTAAAAGTTCTCCAGCATTTTGGTGGTGAATTCCGTGAACTTGCTAATGCTAGATATCTGTGCAAGAACAAACATCGTGACATATCTGTGAAAAACAATTTTACCCCAAAGAAAAATGGAGAAAAACAATTGCACCTTGGAACAGCACCGACATTCTCCGACGGTTCATACTGAAAGAATCTTGAATCCGAACTTTGAATCCACCCCGCTTTCTTAACCCCTTGAGTACGGTTATCGTGGTGAGGCGCTGGGGGGCCGGAGTGGCCTCTGCAGTCAAGCGAAACGTCCACAATGTGCTTGTGCAGTCAAGCGTAACATACACAATAATCCAACAATTGATTGAAACAGCGGCAAATGGCGTCATCCGGCCTGGTGCCACTGTTTTCTTTGCGCCATTTGGCGTCATCCGTACGCAAGGGGTTAATCTTCCAAATTGTTTACCTGAGTACTTTCTGCTGGTATCTGTTGTGCTATCTGAGCAGTTGGCTCTACAGCGATGCCGATCTGGGACAGCGTGTTGGCTTGCTGGTTGGGCTGCATGGCCAGCACAAACGGGTTATCGTTAGTGACGCTCCCTAGCAGCACACGGCAAAAACTGTATTAGTGGTGGGTCTGGAAACCTACAAATGTGGCCAAGGGAGCACTGCCTAACCCATGGTCGGGCCAGGCCGTTGAAAAGCTATTGTGAGCCACAAATCACGGGCTGGAGATCAAGTCTGGGTAAACAATGGGAGCTGGCTGGACTCCAGCATTAGTGGGCAGGTTATTGTGTACAACCAGGGGATTATAGAAGCCCGAAGGCCCGGGCGTTCCTGGGGCTTGGCAACAGCCTAGTCCAACCATGGGTTAGGCAGTGCTCCCTAACCCAGAGTGGCTTTTAGCCTCTGGTTAACTCTGCGGTGTGCCATGGCGCTGTTTTGTTAAGTAGGTCACCGTGGTGTAACAGTGCGTGTATATATTGTCATTGCACACCGCACGGTTAACCTCTTGAAAACGGATGACAGCCATAGCTGCGGTTGACATCTATAGTCTCATTCCTGCGCCTACTCCATCCATTCATGTTTCAACTAGATTGTTCTTGAAAGTGTAAGGAATAGATGGAGCATTTTCGAACAAAGCTTTCATTCTCACGAATAAAAGTCTTACTTTTTTTTCAGTAAAATAAAGTTGTTGAGAATTTGGCCAAGTGCATAATAATGTGCCAGTGTGGTGTGTGGCTGTTATTCTCTAAGTAGGCAGATTCACGTGAACCGGCGTCGGCGGCGCTATTTGCGGTACCCAATCTTCTGTCAGCACTGTGACCGGCTTATAATTTGTTTTTATTTAGTTTTTGATCATTATTGGCAAATAATTGGTGTTTGTTAATTGTTACTATTTTAAATGACTCCTACAATTATATTTATATTGATAACAAATTGATATGAAATAAATGAGGCTCACATTTTCAATAAAAAAATGTAGCAATTGGCAATATGGTCACAACTTTTTAACTAAAATTGGCCTCCAAAATGACCGAAACTTTTAATCAACAAAAATCCATAACTTTGCACAGGGTTAACCTTTCATGACCATTGACCCCTCATATTGTTTCCAATTTGTTACTCCTTCCAGTGATATAATATTTAAAATGATTGAAGCAACTTGAAATTTTCCTGAATCTGCCTACTCTAAGGCTTTGTTTATACTTATTGTAGTGTCATAAAATAATTTGAGCAGTAAAAACAACAGAAAGATTTTACTTTAATATCGCCACGAAAATCAGTCAGGAACAGCAAAATCTTGGAAAATAACCATCCATTTGTGTTCAGAAATGTAACCTGAGACTTTGGTGAAAGTTGAATTTTTCATGCAATATACATTGTACATGTAGGGAAAGTAAGTTTGTGTTCGCCATGTTAGATGGTCTTGGCACAATGTTACGGTCATAGTGTTTGTACATGTTGATTTCTGCCTCATTTTTTACGGATTTTCCAGGTTGAAATGACAGGTTGTGCCACATGTTTAGTTGGTTATTATCAAGGAGGGTTGATTGATTATTTTTTTACAAGGTTTTGCTGTTCCTGACCGATTTTAGCTTTTATAGCGGGGGTATTCAAGTAAAATCTTTCCAAAACAACTTACTGTTCACTTTATATTGAATCAAAAATGTTTTTAATTCCTCTTGTGAGGAGCACCCACCTTTCTTCAGTCCCGATACTTTGAATATTGCACTGGGTTTCTCGTTGGTGATGTACCCAAGGAACTGCCAGGACACGCCCTCAGGGGAGGGCCAGCTGAAGAGAATGGCTCCGCCCATCCCCTCAGGGAAGGGCATGGCACCTGTGAGGAAGATGACGATGTGGTTGATGGTGTCGGCGTTCTCGATGTTGAAGATGAAGTGGGTCGCATCAATCTGCTGTACGTCTGTCTGAACCTAAATTAGCGCAGAGAAAAGGTCAAGACTAAAACAAAAGTTTGCTTTTTAGTGGCCCAACTCGAGGGGGTTGCTTTTCTTTAAAAAAAAAAATGATAAACAACTTAAGGAAGGCCTAAGTATTTTCCAAAATTTTGCTGTTCCTAACCGATTTTAATGGGGTGTTAAAGTAGACTCCAACAGGCTTTTACCAAACCACTGTACCGCATGCTGGGCGTTTGAAATACATAATTTGTGCACAATTTGTACAAGTCAAGTAATATCGCAACTGGTCAAGGCTAGTTAACACGCTGAAAATCTGCACCATCCCCAAAACAGTACGGCCGCTCGTGGTAGGGGAAAAACACTTAATTCTCACCAGACGACCTGCCACCAAGCACCCAAACATTCTCCGCGTCAGCTAAATAACACAATTTCCCGAAGAAAATAGTTCACACTTCAAATTTCTCATGTTTTTAGGGTCGAAATAATGAAATAAGGCTCGCGTGCTGCATATGCGCATCATACAACTTGTGATAGCACAAATGTACCCAGACCCCATTGCATTGGTCTATGTTAGTTTTCAGGCAGGGCACCAGGTGATTATCATTTCTATAATTCACTGTAAGTGCGTTGACACGGCTTCGTTCTACTTCTTAGTTCTAGTTATCTAGGTTCTAGAGAATGCAGGATTTTCAAGTGATTCATGGTTTGTACACGTTGGTGATTTTGAAATTTGATGATGCGAGTGGGTCTTTTTTGACAGACAGTGGCTCAAAAATGAACAGTTTTCTCCTAGTCCTAGATTAGGGTGAATCGCCGTTGTTGGACCGACCATGGAGGAAGGACTGAGATCTTTTCTTGGGCACATTGTTGGTGAGTCACGGGAGATATTTTATATTTGTGATGGGATGTGTAGTCTAGACAGTACACTGAGTACTAAGTCACTCTCTAGAGTAGGCCTTCACAATGTACATGCTGCCAGACAAAAGGGGAGTTGGAAAGGTGTGTGTGTGAGTTTGTATATGCCGGCAATCGTGGACCTAGGACAAAAGAATTCGGGCGTAGACAAAGGGGTCCACGTTTGACCTAACGTCCACGATTGAAAATCGTGTACAAAACCAATGGGATGGGAGGTCCACGATTGCACCCGTTTACATGACTGTATGTGTGTACATGCACTGTATATATCTCCGAGGACAAGAGAAGAAAGGAAACACAAAGAAACCTTTCAGTCCTCGAACGTAGAGTCTTTTGTTGAAATCGGTCCTCGAACGTAAGGATACGTGCTTAGTCTATGGGGGTTGGTTATATTAAAGGAACAATAGGAAACACAAAGCATTGTCCTCGGACGTATTGGGGAAGTACGACTTTGTGTGTGTGTGTGGGGGGGGGGGGGGGGGTTGATATGTACCCACCCTGCATGATCAGTCACTGCAGATTGAAACACACATTTGAGAGGGTAGATGGGGGGGGGGGGGGGGGGGGGGAGTTCGCCAGACTAATATAAATATATCATGTATACATCATGATTATCTTGTAGGCCTTAAAAATGATTGTGATGATCAGTCAGTGCAGATGAAAACATATTTTGGGTTTAAAAATGTGTCACTTAAAAAAAATTATATTCTTAAAAAACTTTTCACAACTCATAAGACATTAACCCCATGAGTACGGTATTTTACAGGAGACGTTGATGTGCCGCGGCGGCTCTGGCAGCCAAGCGAAATGGCCACAATGTGTTTGTGCAGTCAAGCGTAACATACACAATAATCCAACAATAAATTCAAACTGCACAAACAGCGGCCAATGTCGTCATCCGGCCTGGTGGCACTGTTTCTTTTTTGCGCCATATGGCGTCATCCGTACGCAAGGGGTTAAAGATGCTTGTACATTTGTACAGTGTTCATACGTGTTCTTCAACAATTTATTTTTTTCTGAATACTTTCTTCTGTTCACGTTAAATTTTAAAGACCAAAAACAACTGTATTTCTATTTTTAGGCATCTGCACCCCTGAAAAAAGGCTTGTATTCATAATTTCATATACGCCTTAATTGCCGGGCCGGAAATAATTTGATATTTGTGAAGTAAATTATTCAATACATGTAAAGTCATTGCAGATGGGTTTTTCATTCTAGTCTACACCTCATTCCAAAGTAAATCTGTATTGCTAGAAATATAACAATTGAAAAAAAATCTATGGGGAAACTTAAAAAGAGAATGGATAGTACATGTATATAGCCACAGACAATAACCACAGAAAGTGTCAGAAAATATTTGAATTCTCATTTATTTCTGCCTGTAATAATTTGTTATTTTAGGCCGGGTAAAAAAAGAACATGTTTCACGTCCGGGTTTTCAAAAAAAAGGAGGAAGAGGGGCTTTTTATTTTTTATTTTCAAGATGGCCGTCATTTAAAAAAGAATGAAAGAGACATGTTGGACAAGAGAACTGAACATATTTAAAGTGTTTTTAGTATGTTTGTAGCACCATATCAGCACAAAAAAAAAAAACTTCCGTATTTATTTTCCGATTGACTGGTTGACATTTTTGTGTTTTTATACATAATTTTTCTGTGGTAAAAAATAAAATCCAGACGGCCTCCAAAAAGGAAGCGGGCGGGGATGCGAAACATGTTTTTTTTTTATTTCGCCTTACACGATCATGTTAAATTCATAATCATTTACCTACTTTGTCACAGTGGTTAACATTGAAGTTACCCTTTTATTTAATGCAGTGGCCCTCTGATGCAAAAATAACTTAATTTTCTTGGTCCAACAAATTTAGTTTGTATCTCCATGTTACCAGATCACCAGAGTCATACACTGTAAGCTGTGCCATGCTAAACGACCAACAAACAACTTTGCCAAGCCCCACGATCAGTGCACACTCTAGCAGGCACCATGAGGGTCCCAAAGCTCACGAAAGCCAGATTCTTTCTGCTGTGGGCTGTGGGTGTGGTCATATTCTTCTTCATCAGCTGGAAGGCTATCTTCAGCTCAGGTACGATTAGAAAAGGTTTGGTATAATGCAGATTTTGAATTTTTTGTTTTTTGGGTGATGGCCAAAAACGAAAATTTACAACCACATGTGCATGTCTGGTTCTGAAAATCTGATTTTTTGAAAATGTATAATGAAATCACAATTTTTGTATTTAAAAAAAATATTTAAATATTTCATAAAGCACTCAAGTAAAAGAAAATTTAAACTTTTTTAAATTTTTGTTGAGGGGGGAGACCTGGAATTCCCAGCCCCCCCCCCTTCCTTTTGTCACTCTGTACCACAAGTGGCATTTAGCCTTGTTCGGGGAAAACTTTCATAAAATAGAACAAAAAAATCCCCCAAAAGTTCTAGTTATTGAATTTAAACACCCCCTTCTGCTACACACATTTTAATTTTACTAACCAGTAGAGCATTAAACACTGTGAAATGTACTCTTTATTTAACTCATTCAGATAAAAATGTGCCAAATGGACGATTTGCCGCCGATGAGTGGAAGGCATCGAAAGCTTCCATGCTTTATCTGAATGGCCATCTTGCTGTGCGACCACCCTCCTCCGTTGTGGATGCCATGAAGCCCAATGACGTTGCTCGTCACCAGGACCAAAATGCCAAGGGCGTCGATGATGAAGTTCCAGCTCTTAAAGGTGATTCCTCAGACGACGATGTGTCTTTCCTTCATGTTCCACATCAAGAGATGGAAGATGATAGCAAGTTTTTAAGTGAAAAGAACCCCAAGGCTATCGCTCACTTGCAAGAAGTCCATGGAGAGGCAGCCCCAGATACCAGTTCCCAGTCTTCTGATGTTTCGTCCCAAGACCAACATGTGGTTACTGCAGAAACATCAAAGTCCATTAAGACAGGATTGTTTGAGGAAGCAATCAACCGAGATCATCCATCGGATGGTGGAGAAAGCTGGGAAGCTGAATTAAATGTACCTTATAAAAATCAAAATCACCACGGATATTCCAATAAACTTCCTGAAGGCAGCAGCAATCAGATTGATGAGGTTGGTGAGGATGCAGGTAAACCTGGGGTGATAGCCTCACTCACCGGAGAGAACATCAACCCATTGCCTAAGGTCTCTCCCCAGGACACGGAGAATGATGGTGTTACTATGCCACACATAGGACAAACACACTTTAGAACTCAGCAAGGTGCGCCTCCTAATGTTCCACATGAAAAAATGGGAAACGAAGCCGATGTGGGTGCAGTAAAGTCTCCTGAAGTTGGTCCACTCAGTAGAAATCCCACAAACCCTGACGTCTCCCATCAGAATCAAGAGAATGAAGGTGTTGATACGCCTCATGGAGGGCAAACACACTTTGCGCCTCGCACTGCGCCTCATGAAGATAAGAGAAATAAGATTCCCAAAGAGACAGCCAAGTCTGGTAAAACAGATTTGCTCAATAAGCAGTACTCCTTACATCCACCTCCAGATGACTTGCCTCAATATAATCCTCACAAAGAGCAAACACCAGGCATGTCTTTTGTAGTACCTCACAGGGACAACATACAAAAGGTTCCTGTAGGCTCAGCCGAGGCCAGGGATACCCATTTGCTTGATAATCGCCTTCAACCTCAGCCATCCAATGCCCATCTCGCAGAGAGCAAAACTAATGTAGAACAGAATCAAATTGTACCAACCAGTGAACCACGTGAAGCAGGGAGAAATGAAGTTGCTATGGGCGCAGTTTCAAATCTCCAAAATGAAATCAATCAGCCCATCCGTGATGATGTCACAGATCACAGGCCCCTGGATGTAAACCCGTTAACCAAGGATGCTGTCCGCATTAGTGAGGACAGACCAGCTCTTCAAGACGTTGCAAAGCCGGGTAGAGTTGTTGAGTTTAGACAACCCCAACAGCCTGCATTGACTGGGAATGAAAAAGTGAGGAGTGATACAGGCACTGAAAGGGTATGTACATACCTACTTTACTAGCATGTTCGGTTCGGTTCTTGACCAGAACTTTTGGATGGGGTGGACTGGGCTGAAGTTCCTTTTTCGAACGTTCTATCTAACCCACAGTTGAATAACCTGTAAAATAACATGACCCGATGACATGAGCTGACCTTTGAATCTTTGAATGTATACATTTGATTCCCAGGTCAGGTCATGTCATCGTACGTGCAGGAAGCAAGTTCCACGTGTGCACACTTTACGCACGGATATTCTTACCAACATTTGGACGTCATTAGCGAACAGTGCTATTCACATCTTGTCCTAGCAAAAATGACAGGTGATTTGTTATCCAAAGGGGGGACAATTTCCCCATCCCCACCAGTGGAAAGCAAAGCTTTTGTTCTCGGTTGCTTTCGCGCATAAAGATATGCCTGAATAATTGTTGGGTCGCAAATAATTTGATATTTGTCAAGTAATTACTTCATTAAACTAAAACATTGGTGGATTTTGATTGTTTGATGTCTCATACAAAAGTGAATAACTATTGCATTGCTAGAAAAATAGCAATTTAAAAAAAAAAAATTTGGAGGGGGGTGGTGGTGGTGAAACTCAAAAGAGCATGGAAAGTACATCTTTAACCGACACGTAGGAAGTTTTGTTCTGGTACTTGTCGGAACCATTCTACTCCTTTGAGTTAGTTTCCATGTGGTGTTAATTGTCCAGACCTTCTTAGATTGTGCTGCCATGATAAGCTTTAGGGTGTTTAACATGACTAAAGTGATAATTTATTTTTGTGTAGGTCATCCCACCTGAAAATGAGACGGAGGAACAGTTCATGCAGCGCATGGAAGAAGTCCAAAGAAAACGCCATGCCCGACTCCAACAGAAGTGCCTGAGCACATACAACCTGACTCCACTTGACTTCCAGCGGGACCGCCAGAAGATTCTCTCCTGGAAGAGGTTTTACGAGCACGCTTACGCTAACGACGACCACCAGTTTATCATATGCAGAGAGCTCAAGGCCGCCTCGTTCAGTTGGCGCAAGGTTATGATCTCCCTCTACGCGAAGGGCAGCCCCTCATACCGACGGTCGCAGAAGCAGGGGGACTTCCCCATACGGGACTTCGATGATGACACTTTTATGGACAAGCTCAGCCGCTACGGGAAGATCTTGTTTATTCGGGAACCCTTCGCAAGGTTTCTGTCAGCCTACAGGGACAAGTACGTGGAGCTGCGGCACTTCCCCTACTACCAACCCATCGGCATGAAAATTATCCAGAAATACCGCAAGAATCCCAGCCCTGGGGAGATCCAGTCAGGAAGGCCAACCTTCGAGGAGTTTACAAGGTGGGTGGTAACAGAGGAGGTCCCAGAGGGAGACTATCACTGGCGCCCACTCTTCAACTGGTACCACCCGTGCCAGATCCCCTACGAATACATTGGGAAGGTGGAAACGGCCGTGGAGGACGCAAGGTACATCTTCAAGATGATAGGCATCGATAAACTTGAGACCTTCCCGTCCACCGAGACGCACCACAGATTTAGCTCCAGCGCAGACGTTCTTCAAGAGTTCTACTCTCAGCTGTCTCCAGATCTTTTGCCTCTGCTCATCCAGAGGTATAAGGAGGAATTTGAGTTGTTTGATTATCCAATCCCCCAGAAGATGAGTGATATATGGACTAGAAGGTAGAGCTACCTGTAAACTGTTGTGCGATCACACTAAGTTTCGTGACTGGCCCACAGTGTACACCGCAGTTTCATAATCATATGCACGTTCAGTTGGAAATTAGTCTGGTAAACTGTACACCATTCATTGTAGAGGCTTGAACTTCAGTCCTCATGAATATTTCTCAAGTAACCACACTTGATTCTTGTAGCTATGCCGGACAGCGCCCTCAACAGTTGTGCAAAGAGAGGATAAAAAGCACATCGGAACACAGGTTGAGGCTTTATTTGATTTCACAGTTGAAGGATTTGTATGGAAATAATCAAGTATTACGCTGCGAGAACTGACTGCGAGTGAAGTTACTCTTGCATACAATATTCCTGGATTTCAGTCTTCATTCGGAATGACTGTTTCAGTCTGTTGTGGTGCAGACTTTTTATGGAGTTTTGAATCTGTCTTCTGAACTATAGGCTGAAGTATAGTGCGCAGTAGACAAATTGGCTATTCACTGACGAAATTTTACATTCACAGAACATAATTTGCTCAGCCAAAACGACATTAAATGCCAAAGTTCATGCTGCACAATGCAGGTGACTGCTTTTGAGCTGATTTTTGCTTGACTTATTAGAATTTGTGCTCACAAGCTGTCCGATGGAATTACATAGCGGCCATCTTGTAAGTTTGAAGACAATTTGCCATGATCTTGAAAATTGTAGTGCATTTTACTAATGAATTTAGTAGCTTTATTTGTAAATCAACAATTGTTGAATGGTGCTTGATTTTTTTTTATGCATTTATTTGATATGTAACTATCAGCCAGCTTGGCCCAAGCATTGAGTAAGGGGATATAAGTGTGATGATCCGGTCTTTACCACGTCAATAATAACAGAGGAGGGGCGTGACCACTGAGGTCTATTAACAGCGGTCACGACCCTTCGAGGTTATTATTAACTGGTAAAGACCGGGTCATCACATTTTTATCCCCATTCTAAATGCCTTCTTACGAAAAATGCAAAAACCTCCCGTTAAAAGGACAAAATGCGAAGCTTTTTCACCCCACTTTTTCTCCTATTTGCTCAGCATAAAACACGGCCTTGTGAGCGCGTGAAGGCGCTCTGCGCCTGTCTGTCGCATGCGCATACGCACACGCACGAGATGCAGCATTTTATACGCGTGCATTAGCGTTGTCTTACATTATGAAGTTCAGTACATCTTGTGCCCGCACCTGTTGCGTATCGGCTGAGAACACAGCTGGTTATGACGCGCCGTGTTTAAACAACTTCAATTCCAGCCGTGACAGGCTCTTGACCAATAGGAATAGTGAAATTCGCTGAGGCATTTATGAATATTTGTTTAATGCTTTGTAATTTGTTAAATGAAAGAAAATACTACAAACTACTTGCCAACTGCAATTGATGAAAGTTATCAGGTCCTTGAGAAAGATTTTGCTAGGATTGAAACGTCCAAAACACTCCAAAGTTATTTTCAGCAATAATTTGATGTTAAATTCAAGCCTATTAACTGTAAAGACATTGGTGCATTTTAGTGAATTATTTGCCAATTGTATTATGTTCATATTGTATTTTGTTCATTTAGTATTATGTTTATTTAGTATTATGTTTTTATGTGACTTTGAATAGGCGATTTCTGTGTAGTAACATTATTGTGACG
Organism: Hippasteria phrygiana; assembly: GCA_037893225.1. NCBI lineage: Eukaryota > Metazoa > Echinodermata > Asteroidea > Valvatida > Goniasteridae > Hippasteria > Hippasteria phrygiana. Next base: position 113,469 of record JAZGUH010001007.1, read on the forward strand.
TTCCCCGGTTAGATTCATGCTATATAAGCAGGAAGAATTATTATTTATGCCATAAATAACTCAATTGAAACTAATTTTGTACATCGTAATTGAATTTTTAATAAATGTGTTTTAATATTTATATATTTACGTATTAAGTGCTGCGGATAGTACAGGATGAATGTGTAAGCCTATGTAGAATAAATGTACACATTGCCACAGTTTTTTGGTTTCAGCTAAATGGCACCAGGTATTTATCATTTTTAGGAAGTTCGCGGTAAGTGCGCTGACCGTCACGGCTTCAGAATGCAGGATTTCGAATTTATTCATGGTTTGTTACACGGTGGTCATTTTGATGAAGCAAATAGGTCTTTTTAGATCGGCATTGGCTAAAAAACAGTTCTGGTAAGTCGCCATTGTTGGACTGCGCACGATCGACTGAGATCTTTGGCACATTTTTGTTGGTGAGTTGAACATTGATAGACAATCATTTGCAGCAAAATGGGACCAAACTGTTCGGGCTAGCAATGCGTGTGGCTACACTAAATATACAATACATATGTAATTACGGGCGGAATACAATACAAAACAAAGGGCGAGTTGAAAATGTTTGGGGCGGGTTCGTAATAAGTCTCACTTAAGGAAGAATGTACTTATCCTGCATAATTGTGATGATCAGTCACTGCAGATTGAAACATATTTAAGAGGTGAATGGAGGGGGGGGGGGGGGGGGGGGGGGGCACGGGATGGAGTTCGTAAGAGTTATTTCACTTAATGAGGAATGTATAGTTCCTGCATATTGTGAGGTGGGGGGGGGGGCGAATTTATAAGACGAATATCACTTAAGGAAGAATGTAGTAATCTTGTGAGATCAGTCACTGCAGATTGGAACACAAACTTGGGGTTGAAAAATGTCACTTAAAAAAATCCTAGCCTACAGTTGGCGCACGGTCATGATCTCCCTCTATACGCGAAGGGCATCAGCCCCTTATTTCGGCGCTCGCAGAAGCAGGCGGACTTCCCCATGTCGGACTACGATGATGACACTTTTATGGACAAGCTCAGCCGCTACAGGAAGATCTTGTTTATTTGGGAGCCCTTCGCAAGGTTCCTGTCAGCCTATACAGGTACAAATACGTGAAGCTGCGGCACTTCCACCACTTCCACCCCATCGGCATGAAAATCATCCAGAAATACCGCAAGAATCCCAGCCCTGGGATGGGGAGATCCAGTCAGGACGGCCAACCTTCGAGGAGTTTACAAGGTTGGTGGTAACAGAGGAGGTCCCAGAGGGAGACTAATCACTGGCGCCCACTCTTCAACTGGTACCACCCGTGCCAGATCCCCTACGAGTACATTGGGAAGGTAGAAACGGCCGTGGAGGACGCAAGGTACATCTTCAAGATGATAGGCGTCGGTAAACTTGAGACCTTGCCGTCCACCGACGAAACGCACCATAAATTTAGCTCAAGCGCAGACGTTCTTCAAGAGTTCTACTCTCAGCTGTCTCCAGATCTTTTGCCTCTGCTCATCTAGAGGTAAAAGGAGGAATTTGAATTGTTTAATTATCCCATCCCCAAGAAGATGAGTGATATGTGGACTTCGAAGGTAGAGCAACCTGTAAACCGCTGTATGTGCGATGTTTCGTGACTGGCCCACACTGTACACCGCAGTTTCATATGCACGTTCAGTTGGAAATTAGTCTGGTAAACTGTACAGAACAAAATTTGCTTCGCAAAAAGGCATTAAAAACCTAAATTCTTGCGGTGCAAACAACGTGCAACGCAGGTGGCTGCTTTAGAGCTGATTTTTGCTTGACTTATTAGAATTTGTGCTAAGAAGGTGTCCGATGGAATTACATATGCCATCTTGTAAGTTTGAATACAATTTGCCATAATCTTTAAAAGTGTAGTACATTTTCGTAGCTTTACTTGTATACAATGAGATTTCATTTTTTGGTGTAATGGGACAAACAAGTAGGAAAGGGTAGGAATTTCAAGAAGAAAAAAGTAGGAAAAGTACGAGCAAAAAAGGAAAATAGGAAAAGTAGGATTAAGTAGAACACTTGAAAGCATGCAAAAATGAAAGCTATATCCGGTTGACCACGTTATCCATTGACAAATAGTTGCTTGTAATTAGGTTCCAACATTATAGGACCATGGGCATAGGTCAGTTGGAGACTGCCAGTGTCACTCTACTATTTGAATTCATGCATATTTATAGACTTTATCACCATAATTCTCCACAACCATACTCCTTGAAAACAAAATAATAAATTATATCTAAAATTATCATTCACTAATGACCAGTGGAATATGTATTCAATTTTTTTTAAAAGGAAATTCTGTACATTTATTTGATATTTACCGGTAACTATCAGCCAGCTTATCCAAAGCAAACAGTATTTGTTTTATGTGTTTTTAATATTTTGTTTAAGAGGATATAGAGACGAAGCTTAGAACGAACCGGCTTTGTCGTTAAGCACAGCAAAGTTGTGCTAATCAGTTTTCATGCAGATACTAGAAAATACTGCTTACTGTAAGGTACGTGTTGTATACTAAGTTATAAGCAGCTCTCAGAATTTTAGCCCTAATGTCTGCGTTCAAATTCATTTAGGAATGATGTATAGTGCACACAGTTTTATTTGTTCATTATTTGTTCATTTTCAATTCTGGTGATTGTTGAAGGTTTCATTGCTTATCCGGTAGGAGAGGCCAGTTTTGCAGTTTTATTTTCAATTTTAAAAATATGTTGTTGTGTATTTGAAAGCGCCGATGTTTCTGTGGCTACCTCGCCCTTCCGGAAGGGCATCTGATACTCAAGTCAGTCATTACAAATATACCGAAATATAAGCTTACTCAAGTTTCCATCCTTCTCCGGGCAATTCACTGCAACACGCACACGTCAACAATTGTTCTTGTCTATTTTGACCAATTCGGGTGCGAAATCCATTTTTTTCCCCACGAAAATGAAGAATTAAAGAAAAAAAGTCTTCCCTTGAAAGTGCACACGTTTGTTCTTTACCCTCTATAAAAACGCGCACTCATGTCGGCGTTTAGTCGCGGTGTCCTATCCAGTTTGTATAATGAAGATCAATGACCTGTGCGCAGTAAATGGCAGCACGTGATCATGCGCGCCAAGCGTTTAAGTTAACGTACTGCGTCAGGTGCGTCCACAGAAGTGCGCCACAAACGCACGATTCATTCATTAAAAGAGCACGCGGGAAAACAAGTAACAACAACAGTAAAAATAAACACAACCTTTATTTTCAACAATCGATACCAAGACGGAAATTCTTGCATCTTTTTGAGCTGCAACATGTAGTTTAAAAAATCGAAGTCAACACAAACAAAATCAAGATACATTTTCTTTGAAAAATGAATTCTTTGTGCCCGCAAACGAACATGCCACATCCATACATCCTTTGAAGAGAGCTTCATCTGAACATGTGAGTATTGTCCTATGAAGAGTTTACTCTTGTTTTTTTTTCTTTTGCAAGAATGTCAGAAATTTCACTTGATATCGCTGCTTGATCGACTTGTACACTGGTGCAAGCAGAAAAGTTCATTTGGAAATATTTTTTTTCAATTGGTAAATTCTACTCCTTAATGGTTCTAGAAATAATTTCATGTAGAAAACGTCAATTATCGAGCAAACAAAGCATGTCTCATAGAAATATTGCAGCATTTTTTACACTTTTTGAGAAAAATATTAAATATTACAAAATCTATAAAACAATATAAAGTTGATCCCAGACATTTGAAATTGCCGGGCTGAAGTCTCTATACCATGGTGCATCTTTGCTGCAATTTGGAAGTAATTTTTTTCGAGCGACAAAAAAACAAGGGGTATCCCTTGCCGTTTTTGTCGATTTTGGCCAAAAAAGGACATTTTTCAATTTTGCTTTCTGATTTTGTTTTTGAGACACCAATGAGTGCTAAAAACCCATTTCGACTGTTAATAAAGCATATCTAATAGAAAAATTAAATATATTTTTACACTTTTTAAGAAAAATATGAAATATTAGAAAATGCATAAAACAATAAAAAGTTGATCCTAGACATTTGAAATTGCAGGACTGAAGTCTCTATACCATGGTGCATCTTTGCTGCAATTTGGAAGGAACTCTTTTTCGAGCGACAAAAAAAAAATACAAAGGGGTACCCCTTGCCGTTTTTGTCGAATTTGGCCAAAAAAGGACATTTTTTCAATTTTTTCTGATTTCGTTTTTGAGACACCAATGAGTGCTAAAAACCCATTTCGACTGTTAATAAAGCATATCTAATAGAAAAATTAAATATATTTTTACACTTTTTGAGAAAAATATGAAATATTAGAAAATTCATAAAACAATAAAAAGTTGATCCCAGACATTTGAAATTGCAGGGCTGAAGTCTCTATACCATGGTGCAATTTGGAAGGAATTATTTTTCGAGCGACAAAAAAAAAATTCAAAGCCCTTGCCGTTTTTGTCGATTTTATCCAAAAAGGACATTTTTAAAAAAATTTCTGATTTCGTTTTTGAGACACCAATGAGTGCTAAAAACCCATTTCGACCGTTAATAAAGCATATCTAATAGAAAAATTAAAATATAATTACACTTTTTGAGAAAAATATGAAATATTAGAAAATTCATAAAACAATAAAAAGTTGATCCCAGACATTTGAAATTGCAGGGCTGAAGTCTCTATACCATGGTGCAATTTGGAAGGAATTATTTTTCGAGCAACAACAAAAAAATACAAAGGGGTACCCCTTGCCGTTTTTGTCGATTTTGGCCTAAAAAAGACATTTTTTTTAAATTTTCTGATTTCGTTTTTGAGACACCAATGAGTGCTAAAAACCCATTTCGACCGTTAATAAAGCATATCTAATAGAAAAATTAAAATATAATTACACTTTTTGAGACAAAAATGAAATATTAGAAAATTCATATAACAATAAAAAGTTGATCCCAGACATTTGAAATTGCAGGACTGAAGTCTCTATACCATTGTGCATCTTTGCTGCAATTTGGAAGGAATTCTTTTTCGAGCGACAAAAAAAAATGCCGTTTTTGTCGATTTTGGCCAAAAAAAGACATTTTTTCAATTTTTTTCTGATTTCGTTTTTGAGACACCAATGAGTGCTAAAAACCCATTTCGACTGTTAATAAAGCATATCTAAAAGAAAAATTGAAATATATTTACACTTTTTGAGAAAAATATGAAATATTAGAAAATTCATAAAACAATAAAAAGTTGATCCCAGACATTTGAAATTGCAAGGCTGAAGTCTCTATACCATGGTGCATCTTTGCTGCAATTTGAGAGAAATTCTTTTTCGACCGACAAAAAAAAATACAAGGGGTACCCCTTGCCGTTTTGTCGATTTTGGCCAAAAAAGGACATTTTTTAAATTGTTTTCTGATTTCGTTTTTGAGACACCAATGAGTGCTAAAAACCCATTTCGACTGTTAATAAAGCATATCTAATAGAAAATTTGAAATATAATTACACTTTTTGAGAAAAATATGAAATATTAAAAAATTCATAAAACAATAAAAAGTTGATATCAGACATTTGAAATTGCAGGACTGAAGTCTGTATACCATTGTGCATCTTTGGTGCAATTTGGAAGAAATTCTTTTTCGAGCGACAAAAAAAAATACATAGGGGTATCCCTTGCCGTTTTTGTCGATTTTGGCCAAAAAAGGACATTTTTAAAAATACTTTCTGATTTCGTTTTTGAGACACCAATGAGTGCTAAAAACCCATTTCGACTGTTAATAAAGCATATCTAATAGAAAAATTAAAATATAATTACACTTTTTGAAAAAATATGAAATATTAGAAAAATACATAAAACAATAAAAAGTTGATCCCAGACATTTGAAATTGCAGGGCTGAAGTCTCTATACCATGGTGCAATTTGGAAGGAATTATTTTTCGAGCGACAAAAAAAAAATTCAAAGGGGTACCCCTTGCCGTTTTTGTCGATTTTATCCAAAAAGGACATTTTTTTAAAAAATTTCTGATTTCGTTTTTGAGACACCAATGAGTGCTAAAAACCCATTTCGACCGTTAATAAAGCATATCTAATAGAAAAATTAAAATATAATTACACTTTTTGAGAAAAATATGAAATATTAGAAAATTCATAAAACAATAAAAAGTTGATCCCAGACATTTGAAATTGCAGGGCTGAAGTCTCTATACCATGGTGCAATTTGGAAGGAATTCTTTTTCGAGCAACAACAAAAAAATACAAAGGGGTACCCCTTGCCGTTTTTGTCGATTTTGGCCTAAAAAAGACATTTTTTTTAAATTTTCTGATTTCGTTTTTGAGACACCAATGAGTGCTAAAAACCCATTTCGACCGTTAAATAAAGCATATCTAATAGAAAAATTAAAATATAATTACACTTTTTGAGACAAAAATGAAATATTAGAAAATTCATATAACAATAAAAAGTTGATCCCAGACATTTGAAATTGCAGGACTGAAGTCTCTATACCATTGTGCATCTTTGCTGCAATTTGGAAGGAATTCTTTTTCGAGCGACAAAAAAAAATGCCGTTTTTGTCGATTTTGGCCAAAAAAAGACATTTTTTCAATTTTTTTCTGATTTCGTTTTTGAGACACCAATGAGTGCTAAAAACCCATTTCGACTGTTAATAAAGCATATCTAATAGAAAAATTGAAATATAATTACACTTTTTGAGAAAAATATGAAATATTAAAAAATTCATAAAACAATAAAAAGTTGATATCAGACATTTGAAATTGCAGGACTGAAGTCTCTATACCATGGTGCATCTTTGGTGCAATTTGGAAGAAATTCTTTTTCGACCGACAAAAAAAAATACATATGGGTATCCCTTGCCGTTTTTGTCGATTTTGGCCAAAAAAGGACATTTTTAAAAATACTTTCTGATTTCGTTTTTGAGACACCAATGAGTGCTAAAAACCCATTTCGACTGTTAATAAAGCATATCTAATAGAAAAATTAAAATATAATTACACTTTTTGAAAAAATATGAAATATTAGAAAAATACATAAAACAATAAAAAGTTGATCCCAGACATTTGAAATTGCAGGGCTGAAGTCTCTATACCATGGTGCAATTTGGAAGGAATTATTTTTCGAGCGACAAAAAAAAAATTCAAAGGGGTACCCCTTGCCGTTTTTGTCGATTTTATCCAAAAAGGACATTTTTAAAAAAAATTTCTGATTTCGTTTTTGAGACACCAATGAGTGCTAAAAACCCATTTCGACTGTTAATAAAGCATATCTAATAGAAAAATTGAAATATAATTACACTTTTTGAGAAAAATATGAAATATTTAGAAAATTCATAAAACAATAAAAAGTTGATCCCAGACATTTGAAATTGCAGGACTGAAGTCTCTATACCATTGTGCATCTTTGCTGCAATTTGGAAGGAATTATTTTTCGAGCGACAAAAAAAAAATACAAAGGGGTACCCCTTGCCGTTTTTGTCGATTTTATCCAAAAAGGACATTTTTAAAAAAATTTCTGATTTCGTTTTTGAGACACCAATGAGTGCTAAAAACCCATTTCGACCGTTAATAAAGCATATCTAATAGAAAAATTAAAATATAATTACACTTTTTGAGAAAAATATGAAATATTAGAAAAATTCATAAAACAATAAAAAGTTGATCCCAGACATTTGAAATTGCAGGGCTGAAGTCTCTATACCATGGTGCAATTTGGAAGGAATTCTTTTTCGAGCAACAACAAAAAAATACAAAGGGGTACCCCTTGCCGTTTTTGTCGATTTTGGCCTAAAAAAGACATTTTTTTTAAATTTTCTGATTTCGTTTTTGAGACACCAATGAGTGCTAAAAACCCATTTCGACCGTTAATAAAGCATATCTAATGGAAAAATAAAAATATAATTACACTTTTTGAGACAAAAATGAAATATTAGAAAATTCATAAAACAATAAAAAGTTGATCCCAGACATTTGAAATTGCAGGACTGAAGTCTCTATACCATTGTGCATCTTTGCTGCAATTTGGAAGGAATTCTTTTTCGAGCGACAAAAAAAAATGCCGTTTTTGTCGATTTTGGCCAAAAAAAGACATTTTTTCAATTTTTTTCTGATTTCGTTTTTGAGACACCAATGAGTGCTAAAAACCCATTTCGACTGTTAATAAAGCATATCTAATAGAAAAATTGAAATATAATTACACTTTTTGAGAAAAATATGAAATATTAGAAAAATTCATAAAACAATAAAAAGTTGATATCAGACATTTGAAATTGCAGGACTGAAGTCTGTATACCATTGTGCATCTTTGGTGCAATTTGGAAGAAATTCTTTTTCGAGCGACAAAAAAAAATACATAGGGGTATCCCTTGCCGTTTTTGTCGATTTTGGCCAAAAAAGGACATTTTTAAAAATACTTTCTGATTTCGTTTTTGAGACACCAATGAGTGCTAAAAACCCATTTCGACTGTTAATAAAGCATATCTAATAGAAAAATTAAAATATAATTACACTTTTTGAAAAAATATGAAATATTAGAAAAATACATAAAACAATAAAAAGTTGATCCCAGACATTTGAAATTGCAGGGCTGAAGTCTCTATACCATGGTGCAATTTGGAAGGAATTATTTTTCGAGCGACAAAAAAAAAATTCAAAGGGGTACCCCTTGCCGTTTTTGTCGATTTTATCCAAAAAGGACATTTTTTTAAAAATTTTCTGATTTCGTTTTTGAGACACCAATGAGTGCTAAAAACCCATTTCGACTGTTAATAAAGCATATCTAATAGAAAAATTGAAATATAATTACACTTTTTGAGAAAAATATGAAATATTTAGAAAATTCATAAAACAATAAAAAGTTGATCCCAGACATTTGAAATTGCAGGACTGAAGTCTCTATACCATTGTGCATCTTTGCTGCAATTTGGAAGGAATTATTTTTCGAGCGACAAAAAAAAAATTCAAAGGGGTACCCCTTGCCGTTTTTGTCGATTTTATCCAAAAAGGACATTTAAAAAAAAAAATTCTGATCTCGTTTTTGAGACACAATGAGTGCTAAAAACCCATTTCGACCGTTAATAAAGCATATCTAATAGAAAAATTAAAATATAATTACACTTTTTGAGAAAAATATGAAATATTAGAAAAATTCATAAAACAATAAAAAGTTGATCCCAGACATTTGAAATTGCAGGGCTGAAGTCTCTATACCATGGTGCAATTTGGAAGGAATTCTTTTTCGAGCAACAACAAAAAAATACAAAGGGGTACCCCTTGCCGTTTTTGTCGATTTTGGCCTAAAAAAGACATTTTTTTTAAATTTTCTGATTTCGTTTTTGAGACACCAATGAGTGCTAAAAACCCATTTCGACTGTTAATAAAGCATATCTAATAGAAAAATTAAAATATAATTACACTTTTTGAGACAAAAATGAAATATTAGAAAATTCATAAAACAATAAAAAGTTGATCCCAGACATTTGAAATTGCAGGACTGAAGTCTCTATACCATTGTGCATCTTTGCTGCAATTTGGAAGGAATTCTTTTTCGAGCGACAAAAAAAAATGCCGTTTTTGTCGATTTTGGCCAAAAAAAGAAATTTTTTCAATTTTTTTCTGATTTCGTTTTTGAGACACCAATGAGTGCTAAAAACCCATTTCGACTGTTAATAAAGCATATCTAATAGAAAAATTGAAATATAATTACACTTTTTAAGAAAAATATGAAATATTAAAAAATTCATAAAACAATAAAAAGTTGATCCCAGACATTTGAAATTGCAGGACTGAAGTCTGTATACCATTGTGCATCTTTGGTGAAATTTGGAAGAAATTCTTTTTCGAGCGACAAAAAAAAATACATAGGGGTATCCCTTGCCGTTTTTGTCGATTTTGGCCAAAAAAGGACATTTTAAAAAATACTTTCTGATTTCGTTTTTGAGACACCAATGAGTGCTAAAAACCCATTTCGACCGTTAATAAAGCATATCTAATAGAAAAATTAAAATATAATTACACTTTTTGAAAAAAATATGAAATATTAGAAAAATACATAAAACAATAAAAAGTTGATCCCAGACATTTGAAATTGCAGGGCTGAAGTCTCTATACCATGGTGCAATTTGGAAGGAATTATTTTTCGAGCGACAAAAAAAAAATTCAAAGGGGTACCCCTTGCCGTTTTTGTCGATTTTATCCAAAAAGGACATTTTTAAAAAAAATTTCTGATTTCGTTTTTGAGACACCAATGAGTGCTAAAAACGCATTTCGACCGTTAATAAAGCATATCTAATAGAAAAATTAAAATATAATTACACTTTTTGAGAAAAATATGAAATATTAGAAAAATTCATAAAACAATAAAAAGTTGATCCCAGACATTTGAAATTGCAGGGCTGAAGTCTCTATACCATGGTGCAATTTGGAAGGAATTCTTTTTCGAGCAACAACAAAAAAATACAAAGGGGTACCCCTTGCCGTTTTTGTCGATTTTGGCCTAAAAAAGAAATTTTTTTTAAATTTTCTGATTTCGTTTTTGAGACACCAATGAGTGCTAAAAACCCATTTCGACCGTTAATAAAGCATATCTAATAGAAAAATTAAAATATAATTACACTTTTTGAGAAAAATATGAAATATTAGAAAAATTCATAAAACAATAAAAAGTTGATCCCAGACATTTGAAATTGCAGGGCTGAAGTCTCTATACCATGGTGCAATTTGGAAGGAATTCTTTTTCGAGCAACAACAAAAAAATACAAAGGGGTACCCCTTGCCGTTTTTGTCGATTTTGGCCAAAAAAGGACATTTTTAAAAATACTTTCTGATTTCGTTTTTGAGACACCAATGAGTGCTAAAAACCCATTTCGACTGTTAATAAAGCATATCTAATAGAAAAATTAAAATATAATTACACTTTTTGAAAAAATATGAAATATTAGAAAAATACATAAAACAATAAAAAGTTGATCCCAGACATTTGAAATTGCAGGGCTGAAGTCTCTATACCATGGTGCAATTTGGAAGGAATTATTTTTCGAGCGACAAAAACAAAATTCAAAGGGGTACCCCTTGCCGTTTTTGTCGATTTTATCCAAAAAGGACATTTTTTTAAAAATTTTCTGATTTCGTTTTTGAGACACCAATGAGTGCTAAAAACCCATTTCGACTGTTAATAAAGCATATCTAATAGAAAAATTGAAATATAATTACACTTTTTGAGAAAAATATGAAATATTTAGAAAATTCATAAAACAATAAAAAGTTGATCCCAGACATTTGAAATTGCAGGACTGAAGTCTCTATACCATTGTGCATCTTTGCTGCAATTTGGAAGGAATTATTTTTCGAGCGACAAAAAAAAATTCAAAGGGGTACCCCTTGCCGTTTTTGTCGATTTTGGCCAAAAAAAGAAATGTTTTCAATGTTTTTCTGATTTCGTTTTTGAGACACCAATGGGTGCTAAAAACCCATTTCGACTGTTAATAAAGCATATCTAATAGAAAAATTGAAATATAATTACACTTTTTGAGAAAAATATGAAATATTAAAAAATTCATAAAACAATAAAAAGTTGATCCCAGACATTTGAAATTGCAGGACTGAAGTCTGTATACCATTGTGCATCTTTGCTGCAATTTGGAAGGAATTCTTTTTCGAGCGACAAAAAAAAAATACAAAGGGGTACCCCTCGCCGTTTTTGTCGATTTTGGCCAAAAACAGAAATGTTTTCAATGTTTTTCTGATTTCGTTTTTGAGACACCAATGGGTGCTAAAAACCCATTTCGACTGTTAATAAAGCATATCTAATAGAAAAATTAAAATATAATTACACTTTTTGAGAAAAATATGAAATATTAGAAAATTCATAAAACAATAAAAAGTTGATCCCAGACATTTGAAATTGCAGGACTGAAGTCTCTATACTATGGTGCATCTTTGCTGCAATTTGGAAGGAATTCTTTTTCGAGCGACAAAAAAAAAATACCGTTTTTGTCGATTTTGGCCAAAAAAAGACATTTTTTCATTTTTTTTCTGATTTCGTTTTTGAGACACCAATGGGTGCTAAAAACCCATTTCGACTGGTAATAAAACATATCTAATAGAACAATTAAAATATAATTACACTTTTTGAGAAAAATATGAAATATTAGAAAAATTCATAAAACAATAAAAAGTTGATCCCAGACATTTGAGATTGCAGGGCTGAAGTCTCTATACTATGGTGCATGTTTGCTGCAATTTGGAAGGAATTCTTTTTCGAGCGACAAAAAAAAATACATAGGGGTATCCCTTGCCGTTTTTGTCGATTTTGGCCAAAAAAGGACATTTTAAAAAATACTTTCTGATTTCGTTTTTGAGACACCAATGAGTGCTAAAAACCCATTTCGACCGTTAATAAAGCATATCTAATAGAAAAATTAAAATATAATTACACTTTTTGAAAAAAATATGAAATATTAGAAAAATACATAAAACAATAAAAAGTTGATCCCAGACATTTGAAATTGCAGGGCTGAAGTCTCTATACCATGGTGCAATTTGGAAGGAATTATTTTTCGAGCGACAAAAAAAAAATTCAAAGGGGTACCCCTTGCCGTTTTTGTCGATTTTATCCAAAAAGGACATTTTTAAAAAAAAATTCTGATTTCGTTTTTGAGACACCAATGAGTGCTAAAAACGCATTTCGACCGTTAATAAAGCATATCTAATAGAAAAATTAAAATATAATTACACTTTTTGAGAAAAATATGAAATATTAGAAAAATTCATAAAACAATAAAAAGTTGATCCCAGACATTTGAAATTGCAGGGCTGAAGTCTCTATACCATGGTGCAATTTGGAAGGAATTCTTTTTCGAGCAACAACAAAAAAATACAAAGGGGTACCCCTTGCCGTTTTTGTCGATTTTGGCCTAAAAAAGACATTTTTTTTAAATTTTCTGATTTCGTTTTTGAGACACCAATGAGTGCTAAAAACCCATTTCGACCGTTAATAAAGCATATCTAATAGAAAAATTAAAATATAATTACACTTTTTGAGAAAAATATGAAATATTAGAAAAATTCATAAAACAATAAAAAGTTGATCCCAGACATTTGAAATTGCAGGGCTGAAGTCTCTATACCATGGTGCAATTTGGAAGGAATTCTTTTTCGAGCAACAACAAAAAAATACAAAGGGGTACCCCTTGCCGTTTTTGTCGATTTTGGCCAAAAAAGGACATTTTTAAAAATACTTTCTGATTTCGTTTTTGAGACACCAATGAGTGCTAAAAACCCATTTCGACTGTTAATAAAGCATATCTAATAGAAAAATTAAAATATAATTACACTTTTTGAAAAAATATGAAATATTAGAAAAATACATAAAACAATAAAAAGTTGATCCCAGACATTTGAAATTGCAGGGCTGAAGTCTCTATACCATGGTGCAATTTGGAAGGAATTATTTTTCGAGCGACAAAAACAAAATTCAAAGGGGTACCCCTTGCCGTTTTTGTCGATTTTATCCAAAAAGGACATTTTTTTAAAAATTTTCTGATTTCGTTTTTGAGACACCAATGAGTGCTAAAAACCCATTTCGACTGTTAATAAAGCATATCTAATAGAAAAATTGAAATATAATTACACTTTTTGAGAAAAATATGAAATATTTAGAAAATTCATAAAACAATAAAAAGTTGATCCCAGACATTTGAAATTGCAGGACTGAAGTCTCTATACCATTGTGCATCTTTGCTGCAATTTGGAAGGAATTATTTTTCGAGCGACAAAAAAAAAATTCAAAGGGGTACCCCTTGCCGTTTTTGTCGATTTTGGCCAAAAAAAGAAATGTTTTCAATGTTTTTCTGATTTCGTTTTTGAGACACCAATGGGTGCTAAAAACCCATTTCGACTGTTAATAAAGCATATCTAATAGAAAAATTGAAATATAATTACACTTTTTGAGAAAAATATGAAATATTAAAAAATTCATAAAACAATAAAAAGTTGATCCCAGACATTTGAAATTGCAGGACTGAAGTCTGTATACCATTGTGCATCTTTGCTGCAATTTGGAAGGAATTCTTTTTCGAGCGACAAAAAAAAAATACAAAGGGGTACCCCTCGCCGTTTTTGTCGATTTTGGCCAAAAACAGAAATGTTTTCAATGTTTTTCTGATTTCGTTTTTGAGACACCAATGGGTGCTAAAAACCCATTTCGACTGTTAATAAAGCATATCTAATAGAAAAATTAAAATATAATTACACTTTTTGAGAAAAATATGAAATATTAGAAAATTCATAAAACAATAAAAAGTTGATCCCAGACATTTGAAATTGCAGGACTGAAGTCTCTATACTATGGTGCATCTTTGCTGCAATTTGGAAGGAATTCTTTTTCGAGCGACAAAAAAAAAATACCGTTTTTGTCGATTTTGGCCAAAAAAAGACATTTTTTCATTTTTTTTCTGATTTCGTTTTTGAGACACCAATGGGTGCTAAAAACCCATTTCGACTGGTAATAAAACATATCTAATAGAACAATTAAAATATAATTACACTTTTTGAGAAAAATATGAAATATTAGAAAAATTCATAAAACAATAAAAAGTTGATCCCAGACATTTGAGATTGCAGGGCTGAAGTCTCTATACTATGGTGCATCTTTGCTGCAATTTGGAAGGAATTCTTTTTCGAGCGACAAAAAAAAAATACCGTTTTTGTCGATTTTGGCCAAAAAAAAGACATTTTTTCATTTTTTTTCTGATTTCGTTTTTGAGACACCAATGGGTGCTAAAAACCCATTTCGACTGGTAATAAAACATATCTAATAGAACAATTAAAATATAATTACACTTTTTGAGAAAAATATGAAATATTAGAAAAATTCATAAAACAATAAAAAGTTGATCCCAGACATTTGAAATTGCAGGGCTGAAGTCTCTATACCATGGTGCAATTTGGAAGGAATTCTTTTTCGAGCAACAACAAAAAAATACAAAGGGGTACCCCTTGCCGTTTTTGTCGATTTTGGCCAAAAAAAGACATTTTTTCATTTTTTTTCTGATTTCGTTTTTGAGACACCAATGGGTGCTAAAAACCCATTTCGACTGGTAATAAAACATATCTAATAGAAAAATTGAAATATAATTACACTTTTTGAGAAAAATATGAAATATTTAGAAAATTCATAAAACAATAAAAAGTTGATCCCAGACATTTGAAATTGCAGGACTGAAGTCTCTATACCATTGTGCATCTTTGCTGCAATTTGGAAGGAATTATTTTTCGAGCGACAAAAAAAAAATTCAAAGGGGTACGTACCCCTTGCCGTTTTTGTCGATTTTATCCAAAAAGGACATTTTTTAAAAATTTTCTGATTTCGTTTTTGAGACACCAATGAGTGCTAAAAACCCATTTCGACCGTTAATAAAGCATATCTAATAGAAAAATTAAAATATAATTACACTTTTTGAGAAAAATATGAAATATTAGAAAATTCATAAAACAATAAAAAGTTGATCCCAGACATTTGAAATTGCAGGACTGAAGTCTCTATACTATGGTGCATCTTTGCTGCAATTTGGAAGGAATTCTTTTTCGAGCGACAACAAAAAAATACAAAGGGGTACCCCTTGCCGTTTTTGTCGATTTTGGCCAAAAAAAGAAATGTTTTCAATGTTTTTCTGATTTCGTTTTTGAGACACCAATGGGTGCTAAAAACCCATTTCGACTGTTAATAAAGCATATCTAATAGAAAAATTGAAATATAATTACACTTTTTGAGAAAAATATGAAATATTAAAAAATTCATAAAACAATAAAAAGTTGATCCCAGACATTTGAAATTGCAGGACTGAAGTCTGTATACCATTGTGCATCTTTGCTGTAATTTGGAAGGAATTCTTTTTCGAGCAACAAAAAAAAAATACAAAGGGGTACCCCTTGCCGTTTTTGTCGATTTTGGCCAAAAAAAGAAATGTTTTCAATGTTTTTCTGATTTCGTTTTTGAGACACCAATGGGTGCTAAAAACCCATTTCGACTGTTAATAAAGCATATCTAATAGAAAAATTGAAATATAATTACACTTTTTGAGAAAAATATGAAATATTAAAAAATTCATAAAACAATAAAAAGTTGTTCCCAGACATTTGAAATTGCAGGACTGAAGTCTGTATACCATTGTGCATCTTTGCTGCAATTTGGAAGGAATTCTTTTTCGAGCGACAAAAAAAAAATACAAAGGGGTACCCCTCGCCGTTTTTGTCGATTTTGGCCAAAAACAGAAATGTTTTCAATGTTTTTCTGATTTCGTTTTTGAGACACCAATGGGTGCTAAAAACCCATTTCGACTGTTAATAAAGCATATCTAATAGAAAAATTAAAATATAATTACACTTTTTGAGAAAAATATGAAATATTAGAAAATTCATAAAACAATAAAAAGTTGATCCCAGACATTTGAAATTGCAGGACTGAAGTCTCTATACTATGGTGCATCTTTGCTGCAATTTGGAAGGAATTCTTTTTCGAGCGACAAAAAAAAAATACCGTTTTTGTCGATTTTGGCCAAAAAAAGACATTTTTTCATTTTTTTTCTGATTTCGTTTTTGAGACACCAATGGGTGCTAAAAACCCATTTCGACTGGTAATAAAACATATCTAATAGAACAATTAAAATATAATTACACTTTTTGAGAAAAATATGAAATATTAGAAAAATTCATAAAACAATAAAAAGTTGATCCCAGACATTTGAAATTGCAGGGCTGAAGTCTCTATACCATGGTGCAATTTGGAAGGAATTCTTTTTCGAGCAACAAAAAAAAAATACAAAGGGGTACCCCTTGCCGTTTTTGTCGATTTTGGCCTAAAAAAGACATTTTTTTTAAATTTTCTGATTTCGTTTTTGAGACACCAATGAGTGCTAAAAACCCATTTCGACCGTTAATAAAGCATATCTAATAGAAAAATTAAAATATAATTACACTTTTTGAGACAAAAATGAAATATTAGAAAATTCATAAAACAATAAAAAGTTGATCCCAGACATTTGAAATTGCAGGACTGAAGTCTCTATACCATTGTGCATCTTTGCTGCAATTTGGAAGGAATTCTTTTTCGAGCGACAAAAAAAAGGCCGTTTTTGTCGATTTTGGCCAAAAAAAGACATTTTTTAAATTTTTTTTCTGATTTCGTTTTTGAGACACCAATGAGTGCTAAAAACCCATTTCGACTGTTAATAAAGCATATCTAATAGAAAAATTGAAATATAATTACACTTTTTGAGAAAAATATGAAATATTAAAAAATTCATAAAACAATACAAAGTTGATCCCAGACATTTGAAATTGCAGAACTGAAGTCTGTATACCATTGTGCATCTTTGGTGCAATTTGGAAGAAATTCTTTTTCGAGCGACAAAAAAAAATACATAGGGGTATCCCTTGCCGTTTTTGTCGATTTTGGCCAAAAAAGGACATTTTTAAAAATACTTTCTGATTTCGTTTTTGAGACACCAATGAGTGCTAAAAACCCATTTCGACTGTTAATAAAGCATATCTAATAGAAAAATTAAAATATAATTACACTTTTTGAAAAAATATGAAATATTAGAAAAATACATAAAACAATAAAAAGTTGATCCCAGACATTTGAAATTGCAGGGCTGAAGTCTCTATACCATTGTGCAATTTGGAAGGAATTATTTTTCGAGCGACAAAAAAAAAATTCAAAGGGGTACCCCTTGCCGTTTTTGTCGATTTTATCCAAAAAGGACATTTTTAAAAAAAAATTCTGATTTCGTTTTTGAGACACCAATGAGTGCTAAAAACCCATTTCGACTGTTAATAAAGCATATCTAATAGAAAAATTGAAATATAATTACACTTTTTGAGAAAAATATGAAATATTTAGAAAATTCATAAAACAATAAAAAGTTGATCCCAGACATTTGAAATTGCAGGACTGAAGTCTCTATACCATTGTGCATCTTTGCTGCAATTTGGAAGGAATTATTTTTCGAGCGACAAAAAAAAAATACAAAGGGGTACCCCTTGCCGTTTTTGTCGATTTTATCCAAAAAGGACATTTTTTAAAAATTTTCTGATTTCGTTTTTGAGACACCAATGAGTGCTAAAAACCCATTTCGACCGTTAATAAAGCATATCTAATAGAAAAATTAAAATATAATTACACTTTTTGAGAAAAATATGAAATATTAGAAAATTCATAAAACAATAAAAAGTTGATCCCAGACATTTGAAATTGCAGGACTGAAGTCTCTATACTATGGTGCATCTTTGCTGCAATTTGGAAGGAATTCTTTTTCGAGCGACAACAAAAAAATACAAAGGGGTACCCCTTGCCGTTTTTGTCGATTTTGGCCAAAAAAAGAAATGTTTTCAATGTTTTTCTGATTTCGTTTTTGAGACACCAATGGGTGCTAAAAACCCATTTCGACTGTTAATAAAGCATATCTAATAGAAAAATTGAAATATAATTACACTTTTTGAGAAAAATATGAAATATTAAAAAATTCATAAAACAATAAAAAGTTGATCCCAGACATTTGAAATTGCAGGACTGAAGTCTGTATACCATTGTGCATCTTTGCTGCAATTTGGAAGGAATTCTTTTTCGAGCGACAAAAAAAAAATACATGCCGTTTTTGTCGATTTTGGCCAAAAAAAGAAATGTTTTCAATGTTTTTCTGATTTCGTTTTTGAGACACCAATGGGTGCTAAAAACCCATTTCGACTGTTAATAAAGCATATCTAATAGAAAAATTGAAATATAATTACACTTTTTGAGAAAAATATGAAATATTAAAAAATTCATAAAACAATAAAAAGTTGATCCCAGACATTTGAAATTGCAGGACTGAAGTCTGTATACCATTGTGCATCTTTGCTGCAATTTGGAAGGAATTCTTTTTCGAGCGACAAAAAAAAAATACAAAGGGGTACCCCTCGCCGTTTTTGTCGATTTTGGCCAAAAACAGAAATGTTTTCAATGTTTTTCTGATTTCGTTTTTGAGACACCAATGGGTGCTAAAAACCCATTTCGACTGTTAATAAAGCATATCTAATAGAAAAATTAAAATATAATTACACTTTTTGAGAAAAATATGAAATATTAGAAAATTCATAAAACAATAAAAAGTTGATCCCAGACATTTGAAATTGCAGGACTGAAGTCTCTATACTATGGTGCATCTTTGCTGCAATTTGGAAGGAATTCTTTTTCGAGCGACAAAAAAAAAATACCGTTTTTGTCGATTTTGGCCAAAAAAAGACATTTTTTCATTTTTTTTCTGATTTCGTTTTTGAGACACCAATGGGTGCTAAAAACCCATTTCGACTGGTAATAAAACATATCTAATAGAACAATTGAAATATAATTACACTTTTTGAGAAAAATATGAAATATTAGAAAATTCATAAAACAATAAAAAGTTGATCCCAGACATTTGAAATTGCAGGACTGAAGTCTCTATACTATGGTGCATCTTTGCTGCAATTTGGAAGGAATTCTTTTTCGAGCGACAAAAAAAGAATACAAAGTACCCCTTGCCGTTTTTGTCGATTTTGGCCGAAAAAGGACATTTTTAAAAAAAATTCTTATTTCGTTTTTGAGACACCAATGAGTGCTAAAAACCCATTTCGACTGTTAATAAAGCATATCTAATAGAAAAATTGAAATATTTTTACACTTTTTGAGAAAAATATGAAATATTAGAAAATTCATAAAACAATAAAAAGTTGATCCCAGACATTTGAAATTGCAGGGCTGAAGTCTCTATACCATGGTGCATCTTTGCTGCAATTTTTGTCGATTTTGGCCCAAAAATAAAATTTCTTTGAAATTGTTCTGAAGTTGATTTTGAGACACCTATGTGTGGTAAAGACGCATTTCGGCTGTTGAAAAAGCGTGTCTCTTAGAAACAGTGCAATATTTGTACAATATTTGTTACTAGCGCGGGCGTAGTAGAGGGCGTCGTGCGTCAGTGGGGGACGCGCACTGATCTCTATATGAACTGGATAGCGCATCGGCTTAACAAGTTGAGGCCACCGTCCGCCATGTTATCACTCCCAATACAACAGGTTTTCCAACCTTGTCCCCAGAGTCTCATTTCATCCTCTTTCTACTTACATAGCGATTAGTGGTAAATTGGGATTGGTAATATGGCGGGTGCTGGCTTCAGTTGCATGTACAGCGCGCAATAGCCAATGAGCTATCCACTTTATATAGAGATAAATGGGGACGCGGCGTGGAAGTAGCGGACGTTTAATAACCAAGAACTGAGGTACGACCTCAGGCCGAAACAGTCTTGCTTTGGTATCCTTTCATAATACCTGGAAGCGGTATCAATAACGGTACCGTTGTATTTTGGCGGTACCAGCATTAACGCCCAGATGGCTCATATATTGAGCTCTTCTGTGACAGGGCCCTTAAGAAAAGCAGTTTTATAACTGTGGAGGCTACCCTGTATAAATAGAACAGATAATAATATATAATATTCTACACAGGTCAGCGTACAAAGGCAGTTTCGTCACCGCAAAGAAAATCAGCATCTGGACAATATGAAATGCTCCCTTATTCTATCATTTCAGGCTCGTCAGGCGGACAATCCACAATCCAGTGTTACGGGACGATTTTTAATACGAATCCCGCCAGGGATGCAACGTGATAGCCACCAGCCAAGAGCTTTCTCGGCGGACCCAACGCTCCCTGGGACGGTCGGGACTCGATACATTGGTGACGCCACACTCCTCACGGCGACTGGCAGTGATAGTCCACGACTTGGCACTCACGAATTGTCCGTTAAAGGTATATTTGGCTTGGAAGTTGGAGGGCCACAACTAGGCGGTGTAGGGCAGGGGGTGTATAGGCCTCGGTCTGAACAATTCTCTGTGGGGATCTGGGCCCAGAAAAGCCGTAAGGGGGGTAGGGTTGGCAAATGTTGCCAACCCTACCCCCTCTGATCGTAACCCTTTACCTATAGAGTGGCTTTTAGCATTGGGTGATTTCAAGGTTTTGGGTAGGGGGATGTTGATGAAAAACAGCCCCAATTTTCTCACCGAAAATGGGGAACCATTTCAGACATTTTAAATATCTGAATAATTTCCGAAATAAAATTGTGGGTGGTACTTATATGATTTGGATTTCTTTTTTTGGGGGGGGGGGGGGGGGGGGGGGAGGGGGGGGGGGGGTTGCAAAATGAAATGGTCTAGAAATGAGATTTATATTTTAATTAAGAAAAGGAGAGAGGATCAGCACCACGGAATCAGAGAAGATGGGGAAATGCCTTAAAGGAGAGTCGTCAAACACCAAACTCGTACACTATCGGTGGTCAACTTTTTAATACAATTTCACGTGAGTTTGTATATGCCGGCAATCGTGGACCTAGGACAAAAGAATTTGGGCGTAGACAAAGGGGTCCACGTTTGACCTAACGTCCACGATTGAAAATCGTGTACAAAACCAATGGGAGGCCTTCCGAAAAAGTTAGAGTATAAACAAAAGAGGAACAATGGGAGGTCCACGATTGCACCCGTTTACATGACTGTGTGCGTGTACTGAAATGCATGCCGTATTATCACAGCACACTGCTCAGATTAGTCCTCACCTGGCTACACAAATGCAACGAGGAAAACACAGTTTAAAGAGGAACTAAAACGGCAATTTTTTTTTGACTTTTTGGACTTTTCCGACAGTTTAAATACTCTTTTAACTGATGGAGATTAGTTTGCAGACGAGAGGAATTCTTTAATTAAAAAAAAAGGGTTGCTATTCTGAACCATTTATCCTGTTTCGCGAAAGCTCACTATGTATGTTAAATGTATGTACGTGACCCCGTGACGTACACGCGCAGAGTCGGTTGATGCTACAGCCAAACACTATGCATGTACGTACGTGGAGTTGATGCTGCTGAAGAGTTTTTGTCGACCTAACTCCTCCATTTTCCCGTCTATTTTGTCTAATTTTGATATTATTTCAGTATGAGCATGGTTCTGAGATAATCATTATGCCTCGATCGTGTGTAGTTGGGGGTTGCACGAGGAACAGCGACAAAAACCCTGACCTAACCTTACTGCGATTCCCAGTGCTGAATGGAGCTCAAAGGCGACAGTGGGTCCGCTTTGTAGACAATACAATATCTGATTTTGGGCTATCGAAATGGTCGAAAATATGTGCAGAACATTTCGCCAAAGACTGTATAGATGATAGTGTTAGTATGAAAACTCAGCTGGGTTTGAAGGCACAATTACGTTTGAAGGCTTGAGCCATTCCAACTCGAGGCACCGAGCATTCCAATCATGCCCCGGACTCACGCGCACCACCGCGACGACGTTGCCTACGGTTGCCGTCTTGAGCAGCCAGAGCCCCGGCCGTCTCCCTGTCCACGCTCGCTTGACTCAACATGCATTGTACACGCACGGTACCGCATGCGCTGCATGCGATTGAGTCTGGTACCTTATAACAGAAATTGTGTGTATGGTTCTGAGAAGGTGCGGGTCCTTCTGAGGGCTGCATAAGCAAAGTCGCCAGACTGGAGTATAGCATCAGCTCACACACAACTCACATGACTCATAACTAGCTTTTCAGCAAGAACAAGCCTACAACCCCAATTCTAAATGTGTCTCACAAAGATGTCAACACTTTAAAATATGTTTATCGTAGTGTTACTCCTGAATCATGAGCAAAAAGCACAGCAAGTAATACTAGCCTTAAGGGCCAGTCACACTAGCCATGATAACGACAACGAAAACGATGCTAATAAACGCGCCCTATTGGTGGATGGAACGCGCGCGTATTACACGGGCGACAATTCCACCAATCAGCACCGTTTATTCTCATCGTTTTCGTTATCGTCTTCGTTATCGCGGCCAGTGTGACCGGCCCTTTAGACAAAAAAATACGTACAGACTCTACGTAAAACATTGTCGTATAATACAGTGACGTCATATATTAAACATGTGTACTGTAAATCAATATAAACCATTTTTACATTGATTTGAATTGAATTGGACTGAATTTTAAAAAAATGATTTGAATTGAATATCATTATTATTATTATCAGCAGACGGGAAAAATAATGCCCCATCTCAACCAAGTGCTCGGAAATCGGCAAGCTCTACCACAGTGAGATCGCATCAACAGGGCCAGCCAAGGAAGGCTGCCGCAAAGCGGGAAGAGTTCGACCTTGCATCGTTGCTCTTCGCCCCTCTGGACACAGGGGCATTATCAGGAAGGCAGAGAAAGAAATTCAGTAAGCGACTGCCAGCTCGCTCGCAGTCTTCCCAAGAGGTTGGGGCGACACCTGAGGAGATCACGAAGACCGGGCGGAATTCAAAGAAAGTGACGTTCAAAGAGGAAATGGTAGAGATCAAAGCAGCAGTTGACAACCACAAGGAAAAGTGTACATCACCTACAGCTAGGGTTAAAGATAAGGTACCGAATTCATCATCAGAGGACATACTTACCAAGGGAAACTATGAGATTGACGAATGCAGGAAACCATCGCGGGATACTACACACGAATGTTTCACTGAGAATGATGTAATATCTGAAGCAGCACGTGATGGTGCACATACCGTTACGACTGGGTGCCAGGGAAACCAGAGACAATTTGATGACAACGTTCATGGTAGAGATAAACGAAATGATGACATTATCAGAACTTCTATCAAGGATGGTCAAGAGTTGCAGGTTGATCCTAAAGAGCAAGTGGAAGCTACAATGCCGGGAAGCGATACGGTGACATCAGAACATGTACAGCTCCATCAAAAGCGATGGGATTGGAGAGAGGCGATTGATGATGAAATGGCGGGGACAGATACTGGTACGATGAGCAACAAAACTGCATCAGCAGTGAATGAGGAAGATAACAAAGACAGGACTCTAGCCCCAAATCACAGTAGCCATAAAACAACAGTTGTCGTGGCAACGGATGCAGACGGACACAAGGAGGAATCGTCTGATTTACACATGAAGATATGCAAAGAGATTCCACCACTGATCTCCAAATCTGCAGACACAGCTGTACAGGCAACACAAAACAAAAGCTATCATGGCTGTACGGTTGGCGTGCCAACGAATGGAGATGGGCTCCTTGAGAAAAGGTCATCTGGTGATGGAGATGAAGGGAAATGCTGCGAGAACCAATCTGGAGCAACAGACATACATGCAACACCAAATGAAACTTCCAGCTGTGCCTACAAAGACTCCTCGACTGCGATGGCAATAAAAGCTACGTCTAGTCACACAGAAGACACTGTGTCCGATGGTCCCGATGATGACACAGGCCTCATCATTGACGAAACCCTCCGATGTGAGCATCACAGGGATTGTATTAAAACAGTCGCTGGTGTGTTCAAGCTTGCGGTACTGGGTACCCTCTCACAAGTTGATGAACCTGAAGAGAGAACCTTGGAGGGAGAAGACACGGGCGCCAACTCAACTCCAGACAAAATACACAGAAGATATAATAAGACGCAACCAAGGAAGGCATCCGATCGAGAAATTATGCCACCTGATGACTGTTTGCAAACAAACAATTTCAGGGAACCAGAGAATCGTGCCCCAACTAATCAGGGAATGAGTCCACCCGATACAGAAAAAGCATCTGAGTCAGTGGCACAATCTTCGTCTGTTGTCACTGGCCAATCAACAATCTACAGTAATGATGGGAGTACTACGTCAAGCTCGTATGCTAAATCTACACCAGAATGTGACGATCGTTTATCTTTCTCCTCAACAATGGCCAGACCTAGGCTAACGGATTCTTCAGCTGCTGCAATATCTCAGCTTCCGGGGCCAACTTGTGCTGGCAGGAATAGCGGGAGAAAAGTGGTTGAGGAAAACTTGTGGACACCAAAGAGCATGGCAGTGACAAGCCTGAACGGAAGTACGACAGCGGTGAGTCCCACTTCACCTGCTAAGCATCTGACAACCCACTGCACTGATTCTTCAATCAGCCAATATATTTCAACTGACGTTGCCACAAATCGTCTCCTCACTCCCTCTTACTTCCGGAGAAATGCAGTCAATGCAACACAAAGTTATGGGATTCATCTGTATACTGGAAACACCCAACCGCAAACCTCCAGTGTTCCACCACCCCGCACGATTTTGCAACCAACATCACTGAACAAGGCTTTCACGGGAGGCAGGTCCCAAATTTTATTTCTGCCTGGTAATGGACAAGCTGTCCATCCACAACAAGGTTCACTAGGGCCGATTGTCTTGCCCATGAGTACCCCATCACGCACTCAATCTGTCCCACAACAGCTGTCACACCAAACAGGTTTCAGAAGAACACATAATCAAACCCCAACAACGCTAACGACATCCTGCCAGCCACCGGTGCTTTCCTCATACCACCAGGCTCATCCCAGCAGCAATGTTCCTGGAGTCACAGCACACCAAATACAGTCCCCAGGCTGGCCGGGTCACTACCGAGTCATAAGATTCCAACAACCATCGACTACGGCGCCCTGCAACTACCAGCCTACTCGCTATGCTATTTACAAAGGCAATGTTGGCAAAACATCGACACCTTTAAAATATCAGCCTCTCTCTGCACCTCCTGCCGTATCTCTTGCTGTACCCCATGCAATACCTCATGCAGTACCCCATGCAGTTCCTCCGACAGTACCTCCTGCAGTACCTAATGCAGTATCTCCTGCAGTACCTTCTGTAGTACCTTCTGTAGTATCTCCTGCAGTACCCCATGCAGTACCCCATGCAGTACCTCATGCATATGTTATGCACAGGACGCCTCAGCAAGTGTCTCAGCCTGAGTCACCACTTCCACGAGACCCTCCTCCACCACCACCGAAACCTGCGACTCTCATTCCGAATGGAACGCTCTTTGTTCAAACTTCAATGGGGCTTATTCAACTTCATGACCAATTTCAGGTGAATCAGACACCATATGTGTCCAGTTCATCTCATCAACACAAACAGCTTCTCCAAAACACTGAGGGGAAACCAAGAGCTCTGGACAGCCAATATCAAGTTATTCCTTCATTGAGTCTGCCTTCCAGATCCAGACCAGCAAAAGGCCTACCTTCTAGACCGAGAATTGATGAACCACAGACGTCTGCCTTGACTCTCCGCATGAAGCCCGGTCAAACCACTGGGATTAGGCTACCGTTTCAGATGCTCTCTCAGAAACAGCTGCTCTACTTGACAACTAAGAATGCATCCACACAGCTAGAGAAGGCACACCATGGCATTCATCCTGGCGGAGAGAAGGCCGCAATTAACAGAGGTACAGAGGGAGTCACTGATAGCAAAAATTCAACTTTAAGGAGCAGCCTTGAAGAAAAACAACAGGTTGACGGGTACAAGAAGAAAACTTCTGAACCGTCTATTCAAGTTCCAGACACCATGAGTGTCGAACCAACAACTGAATCTTGTGATGAGGGACCCATGAAGAGAATTATCAAAACAAACAGTTCAGAAACTACACCCCTGGTGCAAGGAGGGGAAAAGATGGATTCTAGAAAAACCTCAACAGCAGAGGCCATCAGTGATAACTCCACTTATGTTCCCACGACACCTTCAACCAGCTTCGGGGAAGCAGAAGGCTCAGAAAATTTAACATCCAAAGATCATGCAGGAACAAATGCTGCATCTCAAAAGATGTCGAAAACTGATACGGATTTAGAGTCGATGCTCAGTGACAATGACATTTGTGATACAGAAGCCCTGTGTGAACCTACCTCCATGCATTCATCAACTGATGAAACTCAATCTGATGAGACTGTATCGAGTCACAAAGAGGATTATACTGAAACTATAACCCTGTCTGATGACGACGACATCAAAGATGAGTGGAGACCATCGGTTCCGGTGAAAATGCCATCCAAATGCACCAGAAGGTTTAGAAATCCCCTAACCGGCGGTCTATCCAAGATCAACATCCGCACATCTGGAAGAAGTTCTGGAGGAAAAGGATCCTCAACAAAGAAGGGAAGACGATCAACCAAATATAACCACCATCATGGCGAGACACCTAGAACAAAAACCCGTTGTCAGAAGGATGCAGTGAAAGGGAAAGGAAAACGGGATTCAAGACAACCTACAAGTATACAAGATGCATCCTTTTCTGATGCTACAAAGAAAGTTGGCTCAAAAAGTACGAGTAAGACCTCTGCCGATGGGAAACTTCAAAACAAAATTGGAGTAAGTACAGGTTTTTCAACTGAACTGGCACATCAGACGGTTGATCGTGATGAGTCATCGTTGTCTTCACGACCATCCTCAGCATCATCTTCCATCTCTTTATCTTCACAAACAGAAATGGTTCACCAAAAACAACTTAACGCTTCTAACAAAAAAGCAAAACCTGGAAAGAAAGGCAGTGTGTTGGAAGACTTTTCTGACCGACAACGCAGTACTAGAGAACTCTCTGGAAGTAGAACAAGTAGTCCCTCTAAAAGACACCATCTGCGAACAACAAAAAGTCGAAGCAGTGACTCTGACACACTTTCATCAAAATACCCTAAAAGAGCCACTTCTGATGGCAGCAATAGTTC
Organism: Hippasteria phrygiana; assembly: GCA_037893225.1. NCBI lineage: Eukaryota > Metazoa > Echinodermata > Asteroidea > Valvatida > Goniasteridae > Hippasteria > Hippasteria phrygiana. Next base: position 140,989 of record JAZGUH010001007.1, read on the forward strand.
AGCACCGACTGGAAATACTACAAAGGAGTGTGTGCCCTTGAGACAAGCAAGGCAAAATCTACGACGAATGCAGGATAGTGGGAATCCATCAAATCGTGCCCCTCTGTGGCAGAAGGTCTTGAAGATGTTGGGGATAAGAAAGAAGCCTGTGCGTCTACCACCTCCCGAAGGAGCTCCTTGGCACAAGCGACGAAGCTCATCAGTGGTCTTGGCAGAGTCTCTAGCAGAATCAGCAAAGCGCCTAGAGAGAAACAAAGAAGCGGAAAATGACAGTGAAAACAAGAACATTTCAGACAAAGCAGCGAGTTCTGTAGTGAAGATAAAAGCCAAAGAGTCAAGTCAAACATCAAAGAAAGACAAACAGTCTACTGACAAAGATTCAAGTGGTACTCCAGGCCCCAAAAAGAAGGGGAAGAAGACAGCGAAGAAGCAACACAAAAGGCACAAGCTTGTAAAGAGGGCAAAGGTTTCCCCACAGAGCCTGTCTGATCCTGCCTCGGGCAGCTTAACATCTATTGACTTCGACAGCAGAAGGCAGACGCGATCAAGGACAAGGCCCAAACGAGAATCTGATCCCGTCAGCAGTATCCAGATAGACAATGCTTCCCCATCTTCCATCAGGCGAGGCAGGAAAACCCTGGCTTCCATCTCTGCCCAGACATGGGAAGACTGCTATCGCTGCACCTACCTCAAGTGGAAGGAGACTAAACTCAGTCCAGACAATCTGGCAATAGATGAAGGGTTCAAGGTGATGACGAATGAACTTGGGACTCCCAGGCCCGGCCCGTCCACGTCCAAGGACAAGATGACTTTTCAGAAACTTCTCATGTCCAAATGGGAGAACATTGTGCAAAGCGCACAAACTGGATCTGTCGGTGAATCTGGATCAGAGATGCATGAAAGAGGGAGCCCGGTGGACACAAAAGGTCTTGCCCTTGTAGAGACCCCACCTGTCGCTGCCGAGTTTAGCATATGCACCATCGACCATGTGGGCCCTGTGCCCCAAGAAGTTCAAAACGATTGTCCATGGGCATCAGGCACCATGGACAATCAGATAACTAACAGTGGTACCACGGAATCCAATACAGGCTTGAGCTTCACAGATGCTTCTCAAGAGGAGGTACAAATTGACTCATACGGAAAACCTCCAGCCCTGAGCCCCATCCAAAATGTCCCTGTTGAGCCAGAACAGACGGACAAATCTGCAGAAAGGATCGATACGATAGAAGCCGCTAAAGCAGCTGGGTTTGTAATTTCCGAAATGCTGACAGAAGATACCCTAAGACTGTTAGCTGAAAGTGGAAACATAGACTCTGACCTAACAGGAGTTCAAGCATTTGCCCTTTTCATGCCCGACATGGGAGAGGAATCGTACGGTCATTCGGTTTCATCCTTTCCACAGCCCATCTCCGTAGACAATGAGGATGTTGATAATGAAATACCACCAGTCATCTCTTGCCATCGACTGAGCCTTGACGTCAGTGATAGCCAAGTGGTGGAAATAGGTACTGAAGGTGTTCACCAAGAAAATACAAAGTGCCAGTCGGAACTGTTATCAGTTCCGTCAACCAAAGGCTTCGGCAGAACTGAATTTGAACATGAACCTAATGAATCACCAAATTCAAACATTCCTGGGAAAACAAGTCAAGAACAGAAAACTTCGAGTGACACAAATATCACTCCGGTATTGCAAGACAGCATCCTGGCTACAAACGTGATGACAAGTGCCAGCAGCTGCCATGGCAACGAGGATGAAGATGAAGCTCTCCGCTGTACTGTCTTCCAGAAAATGGACTCAAGCACTACTTCCCTTGAGGAAGGGGAAATAATAGATGAATGAAAGGGTGAGCTTAAAAGACATTGTTGACAAGTACAATCCGATTTCGTGTTAAGCGAATTTTTCCCCCATAGAAATGTGCAGTTTTGCCGGGACCAAGGATATGCGTTTGTTATAACCGAAATTTCGTCCTATCCATTTTCGTACTAACGAGAGTAGACTGTAATACCTGAAAGACTTACTTGGGGCAGCGTAGGTCGTATAGTGTGTCCATCAACAAATATCGGTATAACAATTTTTGGACTAACTTTTTTTTAACTTGGCACTATTTTTAACAGGATTAGATATGCAATGGGTCATTTTTGCAGTAACTTCTCCACCTTACGTGATCTGTTGATCACGGTAATTTGGCTAACCAAGTTTCCAGGTTAAATAATTCTTATGCAAACCGGACTTGAATGCGTTAACTGAGGGGCTTTTAATTTTTAACCGAGCACTCTATTGGATCTGTATAAAAAATGTGATATACACGTAGTGTTATCTGTAAAAATGCTGTTTGCAAAATTGCTGTAAATATTGTAAAATTGTTCCACCATTAATATTCTATTTTACGTCTCTGATGCAAATATTTCATGCTGAAGCAGTATGTGTTTTTTATGATGAATTTATCTAAGATTTGTTGCACCCACTTAGTTAAAAATGTCGAGTATCCTTCAAACTGTTTAGAATTATTTTTGGAAATAGAGTAATATAAAGTCTTTTTCGTATAAACAATCTTTTCCATGCAGTTTCATGTGTACGTGGATGAACAAAAGTCTATGCCAATAGCGTTTTCCCTGGTTCTGTATCTCTATGGAATTCTTTGCCTGGTGCATGTTTCCCATCATCTTACGATCTTTCCTGCTGCAAGAGGAATCTTAATTCCTTCCTCTTGTATCTTTGATTCTCTTCTTTTTATAGCTTTGTGCCTCGAGTGACTTTTACCCTTGCTCGGGAAAAACTTGAATTAAAAAAGAATTGCGAACAATATGTATGTTTTCTTTCAGAAATTGTCACAATTGAAACAAAATTATTTGCTGTTTGAGTTTTCCTAGTAGTCACAAAACAAAAACAGTTAAACAGAAACAAAACCTCCTGGTATACTTAAACTTCAAGTTTTAATCTGAAATATAGTTCTTCAAAATATATCACAAATAACACATTCCTTCATTTTTTTCTCCATAAACCATTTAAATAAAATATTATTGAACTGAGGTGTGCATCGTTTCCAAACGTGGAGAACACAAATATGGAAAACACAAATATGGAAAGCACAAATGAGAAACTTCTGAATACAATCTGTTTTCGGTGTTGTCTGAACAATCTTGATGTGACTGTACTCCACCAAGGAAAAGTTCTTACATCACTCTCACGCCAGAGAACCAGTCTATGTTCTTATCATAGAGCTATAATAAGTTACTAGAGCGCTAACTCCCCATCTTAGGTGCGGAGATACTTTAAATCCTTCCTGCACGCAGAAATTTTGAATTCATGTGCATGTTTGTAGAACATGGTGAAATTACAATGTAGATGGAGTGAATTTTAAAAGTGTACTCTAAATGCAACGCAGAAGTACAACATACGCAAACAACTTAAGCGCGTCATAATGTTTATAAAACGTCACGGCAAAAACCATCTGCAACGGATACGCGCACGCATTTGCAAGTTTGCCCAGAGCACAATAAGACGCTCGTTTACTGATTGTGCGTTTCGGTTTTGGGCGTATTGGCTTCGATAAGGCAACTGTATAGAATACTAACGCAGATACGCAAATAGCCGTACAACATTTCGAGTTTTGCATAGGTTTGTACATAAACATGGATGCGCCCAGCAGGCATCACTTTGTACACCGAGTCAGCGCTCTAGTCATTTAATACAGCTCTATGGTTCTTCTGCATTAACTCCTTGTGTCTGGCTATTATTGATGGGGAGATGCCAAGAGCAGGCTGTGCAGTCAAGCGTAAACGCAAACAATAGGCACCACACTGAATAGCGTGGTCCTATTCATCACACTTGGAGCCCCCTTTCGTGTGAATGAAAGCTTTGCTTGAAAAAAAACTCCATCTATTCATTACACTCCCAAGTTGAAACATGAATGGATTGAGTACACGCAGGAATGTGTATATTTATAGACAACCGCCCAGGTGGTCTTTTTCAAACAGGTTGAGCCTTGCATGCTTGTGACAAATTTCTTTGTCACAGAAATAAATATGTGATCAGCATGGCTGATGGTGAGAACATTTCTTACATGTCCAAAGCTTATAGAGATTGTCTTGAGGACTTTTTCACTCGTCCATAAGGAAGCGCAGACCCGGGTTTTCATTTTAGTAATCACTCGCTTTGACGTCCTAATTGTGTGGACTGAGTTTGTTTTTGCATTCAATAGGGGACCTTTAACAAAAGAGGACAATAGGGTCCCCGATTGAGAAAGGTCCCCGTTTGAAAATTGTGTACAAAACCAATGGGAGGCCTTCCGAAAAAGTTGAAGTACAAACAAAAGAGGGACAATAGGAGGTCCCCGATTGCACCCGTTTACACACTTGTGTGTATGTTTGTGAAAACAACTTATAAGTCAACTCATTCTATTACTCATTTTGGCACGATTATTGCATCAGTTTAGTTTACAATAAGTTGATACAACTGGTACAAAAATGTACAAAAAAGCACTCTGAAATTCCTGGTAGGGATTACAGTTTTTAACATGTTTCTGCACGACACTAGCGACAACAGAGATCACTTTGAGGAATGTTTTACCTCCACAGACGAATCCCGATTTGACGAAAATTGCTCCGATCTGCACACTTCCGGGTTTGAGAAAGTGAGGACCTCAGTGTCAACTAAACAACTCACTATGCTGAACATGCGCTGCACTGGCATTTATGGCGTGGTCCATTCATGCATGAATCTGTTGAATAGCACTTTGTTAGCACTGAGAGCCTCTCTTTCAGACCGGAAGTGCACAGATGGGGCTTATGTAAAATACATCTAGCCGTCGCTTGCTATTAAAGAAGTGATTTTGATTGGGCGGTTCATTAGACGCTGCACCTAAAGAGATGACCTGATAAATGCTAACCTCTGCCCGCCATTTGCCAGTTAGGAGGCACCTATTACTTGATGTTTTCCAGAATGACAGCGATACCCTGGCCACCTCCGATGCATGCAGAGCCCAAGGCGTACTTGCCACCTGTGCGCCTGTGGAATAATGAACAAGAAATATGTTACAACCACGAATGTCAGGAGCGGATCTAGAGGGGGGGGGGGGGGGGTGTTTTTCAGCCCAATATGTGCAAATTCTTCTTTAAAAACCACAAAATTATGCAGCTTCAAACGGTGCCCGAGATGCCTTAGATTGCAGGAGAAAGCCCCTGGATTTTTAAATTTATCCCCCCCCCCCCACGTTTGGTGGGTGAATGGTACAACCCCTCCCTAAATGAAAGGCTAGCTCCGCCCCTGAATGTCGCTACAGGGGGTGTGGGATATGTGGGTGTGAAACCCCCATTGGATGATTTAGTCTGCACAATTTTTGTCGCTGTCCACAAAATCGCATGGTGTATGAAAGTACGTAAATATACGAAATGTGGCACAAATTTCATAGTGTCCTCAACGTCATGACAATCCTGCGGCCTGCGTCTGGTCCCCCCCCCCCCCAAGCCCATATTTAGAAATCAGTCATGTATATGGAGTGTGTTCAGGCACGAGACTTGACTTCTACACACATGAATCAGTTCTCCGATGCTACACACAGTGCCAACCCCTTTCTTGCTCAGCTGGACAGCGCCCTCAACATTCTGTGCACAAAGCCAATGAAGCAACTCACCTCAACTCGTGAGTGAGATGGGCTGTGATGCGGCTTCCGGACGCCCCCACCGGGTGACCCAGAGCAACAGCGCCCCCATTGGTGTTGGTCTTCTCAACGTCGAGGCCAAGTTCTCGCTGCACAGCCAGGAACTGTGCCGCAAAGGCTTCGTTTACCTACATACAAGGCATGAATCAATGTCGGGATGAATGCTGGGGAGCATTTCGTATTGTACAGATGCGGCGTCGATTGCGGTACCGCTGTTTTTCTTTGAGGCGCCGCATTCCTTACCTCAAACCTAGCTGATGAATGGGAAGCCAGGCGGCTTGAATAACTGAATAACCATGAGGTCAAAATGCAGTCGGCTTGTCAAAGATTTCTAGTTTGCGGCAGTCAGACCATGGACAAGGATCCCTATGATATGAGTGCAGGTCTTGCTGCATTGCATTTTTATTAAGAGCTCTGGCTTGGAGCTCTTTAATTCCCGTTGTCCACAGAGATGGATTTAGCCAGGGAGCCAGGGGATTACATGTTTAAAATGAAATAACTGGGAACTTTTTTGAAAGGTACGATATAGCTTTGGTAATTACCAAAAATAAACTGGATTCATTTCAATCTAAAAGCTTGCTGTTTATAAAGAGGGTACCAGTATCAATCCTCTGCAGAAATATTTCCATTTTCAAAGTGAACAAAGAAACTGGCAGGAGCGGGCTTCGAACCTGCGACCTCCGGAACACCGCCCGTCTGAAACGCTGTCACCTTTGACAAAATTGCATTGAATGCCTCCAAAAATGCTGCGGCTTATTCCAATTTCAACAATCAAATATTTGTTGAAATTGGAATAACGTAATTATGAACTCCAGAACTGCTTTTCAATATTTTCTTGTGACTCGGTTGACGGATTGAGCCCAAACTCACAAGTTTATTATTTTTTCAAAGTGAACAAAGAAACTGGCAGGAGCGGGATTCGAACCTGCGACCTCCGGGTTACCGTACCGGCGCTCTACCAACTGAGCTATCTTGTCCTATGTTGGCGGTCTCCCAAATTGTCAGTATCTTTGTTCGGGTGGGCGCTAGTGACAATTTGGGAGACCGCCAACATAGGGGCAAGATAGCTCAGTTGGTAGAGCGCCGGTACGGTAACCCGGAGGTCGCAGGTTCGAATCCCGCTCCTGCCAGTTTCTTTGTTCACTTTGAAAATGTATTCAAATTTACCTAGTCAGTTGACCTTGTGGATTGTTTGACGAATTATAAGTTTATTATTTCACACATGTTCAATCACACAAAGTATGACAACTGTCTGCTCTACCAACGCTTGACACCTTTCACCCTAGCTACCCCAAGCCTTGCAAACTCCAACAGCAGGTTTTGTCTAATTTGGATGGGTTCAGGACTGTAGCGCCTTGGCACCATTCCTTTACATGGAGCTATGATGCCCCAATTTGTCCGAGTCCAAAAAATGTGCCATAGGTATACTGAATAGTGTTGGATTTTGACAGGTTGAGGAAACCTCCTAGTAAAAAAGCCTAACCTGGATTTATTTTTTTTTACCATAGAAAAATTATGTCAACCAGTCAATCAGAAAATAGATACTTGCGAGTCGGAATTATTATTATTATTTTTCTTGTTGGCTGATATGGTGCACAAACATACTAAAAAACACTTTCATTTTTAATGCGTCTTAACAGGAAAACACCAACAGTTGCCAGAATGTTGGCCATCTTGAAAATAAAAAATAAAAAATAAAAAGCCCCTCTTCCTCCTTTTTTTTGAAAACCCGGACGTGAAACATGTTTTTTTTTTTAATCGGCCTTACGACAACTAATTAGAAATTGGGTATTCTTCACAATTTTACTCAACTTTAATTTGATGTCCTGGTTACCTTTGAAAAGAATTCACCCCCCCCCCCCCCCTCCTAATTTTAGTCTAGAACAGTGGCTGTAAATTTGGTTACCTCACACAGATCCATATCTGCTAGCTGAAGTCCTGCCTTCTCCAGGGCCCGTTTGATGGCCGGTACGGGACCGATACCCATAATGCTCGGGTCACAGCCTGATACGTGATAGCTAACGAGCCTCGCCAGCGGGGTCAGTTTATGTTTGGCCAGCGATTCTTCACTTGCAAGTATCACAGCGCCTGCTCCGTCGCAAATTCCCTGAAATTGACGCGGGAATGGATTAAGTCGAAATTCTAGAGGAGTTCTGCCAGCTATAAATGATTACCATCAAAATAGTTCAGCCAGCTTCCAGCCAACCGGCACCAAAAATAACAAAACTGCTAGTCAGTCAAACAGCCAGCCAGCCCCCACGGGCCAGCCAGCCAGCCAGCCCCCAGAAGCCAGCCCGCACGGGCCAGCCAGCCCGCACGGGCCAGCCAGCACGCACGGGCCAGCCAGCCCGCACGGGCCAGCCAGCCCGCACGGGCCAGCCAGCCCGCACGGGCCAGCCAGCCCGCACGGGCCAGCCAGCCCGCACGGGCCAGCCAGCCCGCACGGGCCAGCCAGCCCGCACGGGCCAGCCAGGCCGCACGGGCCAGCCAGGCCGCACGGGCCAGCCAGCCCGCACGGGCCAGCCAGCCCGCACGGGCCAGCCAGCCCGCACGGGCCAGCCAGCCCGCACGGGCCAGCCAGCCCGCACGGGCCAGCCAGCCCGCACGGGCCAGCCAGCCCGCACGGGCCAGCCAGCCCGCACGGGCCAGCCAGGCCGCACGGGCCAGCCAGGCCGCACGGGCCAGCCAGCCCGCACGGGCCAGCCAGCCCGCACGGGCCAGCCAGCCCGCACGGGCCAGCCAGCCCGCACGGGCCAGCCAGCCCGCACGGGCCAGCCAGCCCGCACGGGCCAGCCAGCCCGCACGGGCCAGCCAGCCCGCACGGGCCAGCCAGCCCGCACGGGCCAGCCAGCCCGCACGGGCCAGCCAGCCCGCACGGGCCAGCCAGCCCGCACGGGCCAGCCAGCCCGCACGGGCCAGCCAGCCCGCACGGGCCAGCCAGCCCGCACGGGCCAGCCAGCCCGCACGGGCCAGCCAGCCCGCACGGGCCAGCCAGCCCGCACGGGCCAGCCAGCCCGCACGGGCCAGCCAGCCCGCACGGGCCAGCCAGCCCGCACGGGCCAGCCAGCCCGCACGGGCCAGCCAGCCTGCTGGGAAGTAAGCTACTTTCATAGCACTGCTTAACACACGATTTTCTGCTAACAGAACCCTTGCCCATTTCATAGACACTGTAAGCAGAGCCTGCTAACTTCGGAAGCAGGATTTGCTTAAATTATTGACGCAACAATATAAATCTCAGGGATGCCAGTCAGACTCATCTTCAGGGCCTGAAATTATAGCCAAGATGAATGGATTTACAGTCAAATTTAAAAAATGTACAGGATTTCAAATTTTGTAAAAGCCTGAAATCAGGCAATTGCCTGAAGACTGACATCCCTGAAATCTCCATGCACGCGCAAGCGTTAGCACGACTTGGCCATGAAATACACTAATGCTTAAGCAAATTTTCCTGCTCTAGTTAGCACAACTTTTCTGCTTACCGTTAAGCAGCGCTACGAATTTGGGCCCTGGTCTCCGAATATCAGTCACTCTATCCACCTGAAGACTTACCGAAGCATTTCCAGCAGACACCAATCCATCCTTCTGGAAAACCGGGGGTAGCTTGGCCAAACTCTCAATAGTTGCTTCTCTGGGATGTTCGTCTGTATCCATCACCTGAACACCCTTCTTGGATTTCATCTCAATAGGGGCCATCTCATCTTTGAAACGTCCATCCCCATTGGCTGAAACAGGAGGAACAATTGATACACTAAGCCCCTGCAAGACCAACACAAGACCCAAGTCTCAAAGTATTGAAATGAACTGTAATAAAAACATTCCTTTGTCATGGTTTATGACTGTTACTTGTGCCTGTAACAAGCTGGTCTTGTGAATGGTCTTGTGAATGGTCTTGTGAATGGTCTTGTGAATGGTCTTGTGAATGGTCTTGTGAATGGTCTTGTGAATGGTCTTGTGAATGGTCTTGTGAATGGTCTTGTGAATGGTCTCGAATACATCATTTGCTTAGCACCAACAAGTTTTGCTGAGATAAAACAGGTTACCAGCCAAAAGGTCATACGATTTTCATGCTAAGCAAACAACAGCTGAATGTCAGCCACAAGCGATACACTTCACACCAAAATTTTGTTGGTAATCCTGTATTTACCAAGGAAGACTTTTCATGCTAAGCAAATTTTTGTGCTAAGCATCGCCGTGAAATTGGTCCCAGGTTTTGAAAAATATGGTTATCAATATCAGAGCATGATAACAAATATAAAAGGCATGCTCAAAAATATGGTTTGTTAATTTTTTTTAACTGCAGGGAAGCAGGTTTTAATAGGATAATGGGCAGAGTGATGAATGCGTGGAGGTGAGAAAATTATGCTCATAGAAAAAACGTACATTCCCTAGAGAGAGAGTGGCAATTGGATTCTTGGTAAAGAAATAGCGGCCAGTGTGCACCGACCTAATTAGAGCGAGGTCATTATATCCGCCAGCTGGGTGTAAATGCTGCTACCGCAGAAAACAGCGTTACCGCAATAAGCCAGTTCGGTATTTCAACTGCGCATGTGCACAATGACATTTTATCCCGAATGACCCGTGTGACCTAATGCGCGTGTGTGAATGCAAAAGGTGGTCGCACAACGCTCACGTGTTAAATTCAGAATGAGCGTTCACGTAACATGGCGCGACATTACGTCAAAATTTTTATCCCAAATAACCTTTGACCTTTGTGATACCGAACTGGCTTATTGATACCACCTTCAGACAACATGAAATGATTCCTTATTCTCTTGAATACGGACGACGGCCATAGCCGTGGTTTGATAAAGACCACTTGGCCGGTTGTCCTCTATACGCGCATTCCTGCACGTACTCAATCCACTCAATGAATAGATGAAGAGTAATGAATTGCAAACAAAGCTTTCGTTCACACAAAAGGGGGGGGGGCTCCAAGTGTAATGAATAAGACCACATTGCCTATTGCTTGCGTTTACGCTTGGCTGCACAGCCCGTTCTTGGCATACCGGCTCCCATCAGTAACAGCCAGACACAAGGGGTTAAATGAGGCTCTCTCGTCAGACACCCGAGAAGAGATGAATACCTGTTTGCCATCGCTGTTGTGACAACAGCGCAAACTGATCGCAGTCCTCTCTGGTCACTCCATACTTGGCGCCCAGCTTCTCCGCCGTCATGCCCATCGGGGTCTTGATGTGGTAATCAGTCAGCGTCGCCCACAGTGTATCTTCCAACTGCAAGCGAGCAAGCATGCAAGCAGAAATATCTGTTGCTTAAGAAGACTACTTCTTGACTTTCTGGGGTTAGTGAGAAGTCATAACCTCATAATGCCGTATAGCCAGGGCTCACCCCCAACTTTACAATACAACCTGGGAAGCGACATTGTGGGGATCACTTGTGGAGGATACCGACTTTTTAACTTATAAAGTTATATCATCAATTAACCCTAACCCCCAGGCATTTTTACTAGGAAGTGTCATCAACCTGTCCAAATCCAACACTGTGCAGTATACCTATGGCACATTCTTTGGACTTCGACAAATTGGGGCATCATTGCTCCATGTAAAGTAATCTTGCCAAGGCGCTACAGTCCTGAACCCATCAAAATTCAACACAACCTGCTGTTGGAATTTGTAAGGCTTGGGGTAGTTAGGGTTAAAGGCAGAAGGCCAACCAAAAAATAATAGTTCTGCTTCCGGTTACCCTACCTACCCTATTTTAGCGGCCCTGACCCTAATTTTTTTCGGAAAAAAATAAAATAAATAAAATAAATAAAATAAATAAAATAAATAAAATAAATAAAATAAATAAAATAAATAAAATAAATAAAATAAATAAAATAAATAAAATAAATAAAATAAATAAAATAAATAAAATAAATAAAATAAATAAAATAAATGCTGCAAATACTACCTTTATACAATCTTGACTACACGTAGACACCTACATATAATCAGCACAAAAAAAGTACCCTACCCTATTTTCTAATGCCATGTAATCGGGAAAAAGAACCCAACTAACCTTAAGGTCCACGCCAAGTTTGGTTCCAAATCGAGTGCCTCTGACAGCGTATGGAGCCATACTCATATTCTCAGTTCCTCCTGTCAGGACGACCTCTGCATCCCGAGTAAGAATGTCCTAAGAATCAATCACAAAACAGAAAAGCTATTGTAAGCAGCCATCCATTTTTTCCCCCATCATTTTCACGAGCGTACAAACCGTATGTTGGGGGGAGGGGTAATGAATGGCCAATTTACACATACGCGACTTTGTCGTGCGATATTATCGCGAGTTTTTTTTAAGTACGCACGAATCAATGACCGTCTCGTCGCACGTCAATGAAAACGCACCAATTGATTTGCGTGAATTGAGGAAATTGCCGCGAGACTATGTCACGTATGTGTAAATTGGCCTTAAGGGGGCCATGTATGCTTTAAAAAAATTATTATAATATACAAATAATGAATGTTTATGAGTGCGATGGTAAGAATAATTTTATGAGGTGACAGATTGAATGTTCCATTCCACGAGGCGAAGCCGAGTGGAATGGGACATTCCATCTGTCACCGAATGAATAAAACATTCATTTGTTTTATACAACGCCTGAATAAATCCGACAGATTGCATGCATGGATTTCTTGGTGTACAACGTGCCGTTTACCTTCTCAGTCCCGCATAAAACCGCGACAAAAAGTGGTCCAGTCCTGAATCAGTTAAAGCTTTAATTGTTGTTCCTGCGTGTCTTGCTAATTCCTCTAATCGTTTGACTGCATATTTCATTTGTCTCTTTGTGTTAGCAGCGTCAGCATCGCCTACGAGTTCTAATATTTCGTCGTCTGTTAGGAAAACAAACCGCGGTTCGGAAACACCGTCCGTCATTTTGTGTGAATGACAGCCTAGACTGGTTCCCGGTCCCCGTATGTATATAATATACATTTAAAGTCTGAAGGACAACGGAAGGGACCGGGAACCAGTCCAATGACAGCCGTGTTGTAGTGGCGGGGAAGTTCTATCAAACGCGTTACCGTTTGATAGAACCATGTGATAGAACTTTTTTTGGCAGTTGCGGGTTCGCGTCGTGTGATGGGACGAATAATTCAATGCACGTAATCAACGATCCACCAATCGGATGGCTGGGATTTATTCAGGTGTTGTATAAATGATGATAATACATGTACCTACATCAATGATAATACTCTTCCTGGAAAATAGCAGCTGCAGCCCGCATAGTTCTAATTCCTGCCGCTATCCGCTCCCTGCACAAATACCCCCACAGGAGTATTCCAGCTTCACTCCTTTTTATGAATCCAATGAGTACAGTTGTAGGGGTGTGCATCAGAACCGGGTACCCGACCGTTCATGTCTAGAACCGGTTCCAGATTATGGAATCGAGTACCCGTACAACTTTATATTATCGCATAGTTACTTCCCAGACAATGAACAAGCAAAGGTTTTGAATGTTAATTTGTCGGGAATTTTCAAAATTAAAACCCGACTACATGGGAAACCACGCAGATTTCACGTTTATGACGCTCACCAAAGTTGATAACAAAGGGAATTTACCGGTCGTGGTTTTTGTAGTCTCGGTATAAAGACGGACAACCGTCTTTTGTGATATGCCGGCACATGCATATGCTGGCACACGCAAAGGTGGAGAAGTCATCATGTTTTCTGGACAGGCATGAGATTTTTCAGACTTTTGTCTGAAATCATACTTTTTGAATCTCAGAGAAAGACATTATTACAACTTCTGGGATTGGAAGTTTTGGGTTGGGTTTCTTTTAACGGGTACCTGGGTACCCGTATTTTTTTCAATCGGGTACCCGGTTCTTTTACTACTCGTAAATGGACACCCCTATACAGTTGTATCCAGTTTGTCACACCAAATAACATACTATTCTTTGTTTATTGTAAAAATGTGAATGGGCAAGATAATATTCTAAAAACGTACCTGTGCTCCGCTAACAATAGACTGGAACCCTGACCCACAAAGCCGATTTACAGTCAAAGCTGGCTTGTCGACCCCGACTCCAGACCGAAGAGCTACGTGCCTTGCTACATATGCTGCATCGGGCGCCGTCTACAATTGGGGAAAAATTTGAAACAATAATTTTTTTTTAATATAATAAGTGAATTTTCTTTTTATTAACCCCTTGTGTCCCACTGTTATTGATGGGGGGGCTGGTATCACTATGAACCCCTTGGATGTGATTTCCTATTCAGAATGGACAGGAGGATTAGGAGATTGTAATTTTAACAATGAGGGTCCAAAATCACATCCAGAGTCCAGAATCACAATGCGGTTTAAGCTGTTAAACCCAGAAGTCACAATGTACTCTTTGTCAGGGTGGGATAATAGTTCACAGGCTTCAGATGTGATTTTAAATAGAGTAGGATGTGATTTTGGACCCTCGTTGTTAAAATCACACCCTCTTAATCCTCATGTCCATTTTGAAAAGGAAATCACATCCAAGGGATTCACAGTGTATGCCAAGAACAGGCTGTGCAGCCAAGCGTAAATGCAAACAATAGACACCACACTGAATCGCACTTGGAGCCCCCTTTCGTGTGAATGAAAGCTTTGTTTGAAAAAGTTCCATACACTCCTATTCAAGAATATAGTTGAAACATGAATAGATTGAGTACGCGCAGGAATGTGTATAACAACCGGCCAGGTGATCTTTTTCAAACCGCGGCTATGGTCATCATCCGTATTCAAGAGGTTAATAATGAAATGATGAAAAGTCATGTTTGTTCATCTGACTGTCTGGTTAATATCTGTCTGCATATTTTTTTATGTCTTTTAACCCCTTGAGCACGGTATTTTACGGGAGACGTCGGGGTGTTGTGGCGGTTCCGGCATCCAAATGGAACCGCTACAATGTGTTTGTGCAGTCAAGCGTGACATACACAATAATCCAACAATGGATTGAAACTGCACAAACAGCGGCCAATGGCGTCATCCGGCCTGGTGACAGTTTTTGTTCGCGCCCTATGGCGTCATCCGTACGCAAGGGGTTAATTAGAAAGGCTAGAAGAGTTTCATACAATTTTTTGATAGTCCTAGTCAATTGTTGGCATTATATATTATTTTCAGATTTTTTATTTGCATGAAAAAATGAATATTAATAAACAACAGGTAAGAGTCCAATTCCGAGTCCCAAGGGTCCAGTCTGGGTTCAAACAAAACATTGCTCATTGCATCTCGAGTACGAGTCTCCACCAAAAACAAGACACGATTCCAAGTCCGGTCCGAGTCGAGTACAAGTCAAGCAAGGGTCATTTTCCATATTGTGACTTACTATAAATCTAAAGTAGACAGATTCACGCGAACCGGCGTTGGGGGCGCTATTTACGATGCCCAATTTTCTCTCAGTGCTGTGACTAGCCCTAGAATGACGCTATGATATAGCGTCATAGCGCCCAAGTATGCAAAACAGGCCTATGCTAGAAACCGAAGATCAAAAATCACACTTTACCTGCATAAATATTCTTGGCATCATTTTATTCAAACAGTTCAACAGCCCATCTCCCTGTTGGGATAGCAATATTCCTCCAAGAATGTCAAGAACAGGAGATATTTGCGGTGCAAAATCGTCTCCACGCGACGCTGACTTCACAAACACGAGGAGTAATACCCACATTTAGAACGTTCATCAACAGAGGGCGCAATTTACAGTCGCCGCGTGCACCACGCGACAGACATATGGGTTATTTATGTCTGTGGGCGTGCACGGCCGAAATTGCGCCCTCTGTTGATAAACGTTCTAAATGTGGGTATTACTCCTCGTGTTTGTGAAGTCAGCGTCGCGTGGAGACGATTTTGCGCCGCAAATATCTCCTGTTCTTGACATTCTTGGAGGAATATTGCTATCCCAACAGGGAGATGGGCTGTTGAACTGTTTGAATAAAATGATGCCAAGAATATTTATGCAGGTAAAGTGTGATTTTTGATCTTCGGTTTCTAGCATAGGCCTGTTTTGCATACTTGGGCGCTAGGACGCTATATCATAGCGTCCTTCTAGGGCTATGCTGTGACCAGCTTATACTTTGTTTTTATTTAGTTTTTGCTCATTTATTGGCAAATAATTCGTATTTGTTAATTGTTACTATTTTAAATGACTCATACAATTATTTTTATATTGAGAACAAATTTTCAATTTAAAAAATTTGCAATTAAGCAATATGGTTACAACTTTTAAGCTGAAATTGTCCTCGAGTCCAAAATGACCAAAAAATGTAATCAACCAAAATCCATAACTTTGCATAGGGTTAACCTATCATGACCATTGACCCCTCATTTTATTTCAAATGTTGTACTCTTTCCAGTGATATAATATTTACAAGAATTTAAGCAACTTAAGTTAAAAATGTTCATGAATCTGCCTATAAGCCTTAGGCTATACACCCAAGTCAGATTCGAGTACGAGTCGCCAAGAATGTTCTGTGTCAATTATACAGCAATGCCAACCGTACCTGTGCAACATTTCCAACGAATGTGCTGTCTATGATCTCTGGGTTAATGTTGCCGGCTGTCAAGGCTGCGCGTGCTGCCACTTCACACAGGTCTGTCTGAGACAGGTCCTTAAGCCTTCCACCAAAGGTACCGAAAGGTGTGCGCTTGGCAGCCACAATAAATATGCCTGAGGAAGCAAAATAAAAAACATTTGTGTCACAATATTGTGTCACAATATTAATAACTAAATAAGTTATACACGTACGTGTACATGAGGAATCAATGAATGGTTTATCTAGAAACTGCATTATTTTAAAAAAAATAATTAAAATCTAAAACTAAATCCAAAACTAGGATAGAACACACTACAAGCTTTCAAATTTGTATACGGCATATATGATCCATATCACAACTTGTCAATATTGTTGATACATAATCTGCATGAACAAAATGAAAGCATTGTGAAGAAATTTTGTGTTTACTGTGTGTGTTTATGCTATTCTTGCCTTTTATTTATCATGGCACTTTAGTGTACGGTCGTGTTTATATATATATATAGGGGGCCTACAAGTTAATTTCTGGGCTGCGTTCCAACGTTGCCAACGTTTGCCAGGTACGGTGCGCGTCGCGAACAATCTTCCATTTGGATGTGCACAAAAATTTCGTGAACGTTTGCGAACGTTCGCGTGAGTGGAACGCAGCCCTGGATTGTGCTGAGGGATGTTAAAATCTCTCCATAACAACTTCCCACTTCGGTTTTACTTAATCTTCATGCGAATAAAAGCTAACTACCAACAAAGGACCTCGAAAAAGAACTGCAATTTGGCCGAAACTCTCTTCTTAGTCTTACCTCTGGACATCGCCATCTTGCCGAGGACTCGACTCAACGCTTTCTGACGTTGGTGGCGCTAGCTGGGTGACCTTTAGAGTAAAATCATTAACTTTAGTGAAAAAATCCTTTAATCCATAAGTCTCTCAGTTTTTGTGACACTACTGAAAATTATAGTTTAAATCTTAATCTGTCATTTTTAATTTTTTTTTGGCATTGAGATGTTTTGCTAATTATCCCCAGAAAGTACCACCCCCGAAAATGTGGCTTTTCCCAAACCGGCTAGTATAGTTCGCTCGTGCCTAGCGCCCACGAGGGAGACCGGCTAGCTGCTATTTTTCAAAAACATCCCTCCACTTGCCAAGCCAAATAGGACCAATTTTAAAGCCAAAATTTATCAAGTCTTCACAGAAGTTGAAGGACAGAACCTCCAGGTTATAATAGCTAATCATAATTATACAATGACCCCCAAAAATGTATTATTGAAAAAAGTTGTGGGTTTACAATTTTTGGTAAGCGTTTGGCGCATCAATTTTGGCCTATTTAGTGTGGTGCATCCGGGGGTGGGGTGGGTGCATAGGCGGCGGAACAAGAGGAGGAGGTCGGGGGTGGTGGGGAGGGGACATTGGGAGAATGTGAAAATTATGGCAAATACGGAAAACCATTATTATTAAAGGAAACATGATTTAGGATTTATATTGCATTATTCCTGCTTAAAACAATAAAGTATATTATCTTGACAATGATATTTTGTGTCCAGAGACAATTATTTCCCAGATTAATAATGAGAAAACAAATTTTGAAAATGTTTGTCCAAGCTACTCCGCCCCCTGAGTGGGACCCTCATTAACATATGTGTGACGTAGATCGAGGCACATTACCCATTCATCACGGGTATGCATTGTGTGTACATTGTACGGCGAAAATTCTTCGTCCAAAATCTAAGCAAAATATAGTGTTTTTCGGCCATGCCGACAAGGTGTGTGGCTGCTGGGTGCAGCAAAACAACGACGGATGGAGTAAGCCTTCATTTATTTCTAACTGATGCGAAATATCGGAGAGTTTGGACGGCGAAAGTGAAGGTGACAAGAGCGTAGTGGTCCGGCCCCAGCAGCTTCTCAGCGTTATGTAGCGACCACTTTGAGCCGTCGTGTTTCGATACTGGAATTTTCAAACCCTTGGGATGACCATTACAAATATGCTCAAGTCAACTGCCATCCTAACAAAGTTCCCAGATGTGAGTAAGATATAGGCGAAAGCAGTTAAACGGCCCATTCCGAGGAGCCTTCGCTAAAAGGGAGAAAATCAGGGTAAGTTCGATGTTAGTTGTTGTTGCAACTTACGAAATTGCACGTGTAGACCTAGTATGTATACGGGCCGGGTCCAGACTATCGAGTCGATCCATGAATTTCGGCGCCTCGGTCTACGTCACAAACAACGCCCTCAATTTGAGTCTCAACAAATTCCAAAAAGGGGGGTCAATTTTTGAGCGGCAAATAATCACACTAAAACTTCACTTGAACCAGTTTGGCTTTTAATTCACATTTAATACATAATATAAATGAATTTATTTATGAAATAAAATGTGATCCGGCCAGTTTGAGAAGCAGGTTTCCTTTAAATCATTTGATTGGGAGACCGCCAAAATAGGGCAAGATAGCCCAGTCGGTATAGCCTGTCCGTCCGCTACCTGTCAATTGTTTCTCATGCCTCCCCGGGGCGCCCTCACCGTCGGGATCGGTACATTTCTCGTGCCCGAGGGTGGGATCTTTGGTCCTTCTTCGAGTGTAAATGAATTGTACTTTTGTACAGGAGAGTAGAACCCCAGTGTGAGGTTTTTGGTCACTTCCTAAATGACAATTAATCCCCACACTGGGGGGGGGGGGGGGGGGGGGGAGCTCGGTGGAGTTCGTGGGAGAACCAAATGACAGGTGCATAATCCGGAGATCGCAGTTTCAAATCCCGCTTCTGTCAATTTTCTTTCAAGATTTCTCAAAATGCCTTAGTTTCCCATGTGGTCAGTGTATGGCGTAACTACGGGGGGGGGGGGGGGGGGGGGGGGGGGGGGGGGGGGGGGGGGGTGGGGGACGCACGAGGGAACGTTCCCCCGGTGCCCCAATTTGAAATCTTCAAATGAACAATAAAAAATCATACAAGTCGCAGTTCTTTTACTTTCAGTGCCCCCTGAAAAAAAGATTTGTGCACCCCCAGGTTCCCCCACCCCCAGAAGTTTCACCACGCTGTGGCGTGAATTTCAGTCACTATAAAATACGGGCTCCTTTGAAGATATTTAAGTGGCCGGTCACGTGAGAGGGTTTAACCAATAATAGGAAAAAAGGAGTCCGATTTTCACAGGAGTCAAATTTTCATAAAACAACGCCACTGCTTGTGGTGTACATTTTAAAAACATAAATATAACATTTGAAATGTCATAGGTACTACATGAAAGCAAAGAATTACAACCCCCCCCCCCCCCCCCCCCCCCCCCAAAAAAAAATGACAAATGCTCCAATCGCTAGGATCGAGTAGTCTTGGTTCAAGACGTTGTTACGTACGTATATACGCGATAACCGCCGCCGCGAGAGGGCGTTATCACGACAAACTATTCATAGCCACGAACCACTGGCGGTTCGCGGCTTTATAGTTTGTCGTGAAAACGCCCTTTCGCGGCGGCCGGTTATCGCGTATGTACGTAACAACGTCTTGAACCAAGACTAGGATCGAGAGAAATGGGCACTCGGCGGTTGTAGAAAATGGTCTGTCATGAATTATGCATAATATGTATGACGCGCGGTTGTTTCGTGAGAAGTCAGGGCACTGGTCTTGTTATGAATTATGCATAAAACGTCCGCCGATTCGCGCATACATCCGCGCGACGCCTCATGCATAATTCATAACAAGACCAGTTTCTGCAGCCGCCGGGTGCCCCGACTTCTCTCGATCCTAGCGACGAATACAAGATGGCGTCCTCCATGTAAAGACGTTTTGGAAGGTTTTGGAGCATTTGTCATTTTTGAAGACCTCACAGCCGGACGAATTCAGCATTTAGTAAGCCTTGTTATATACTGTAGAAATTGCAACATCTCAGGAATACAATGATGTATATAGAAGTGTTCAGCGATAAGAATTTGGGGAGATATTTAAAATCAAAGTCGACCGGTTGTAAAACTCAGCGTGTAGGGTTGCCGTTGGAGCAGGGCTGTAATGGTGACAGTAAAAAGCCAGAAGTTAAAAAAAGGAACCATTTACAGCCCTATTTGTAGGGCTGGGGATACGCATGCGTGTATTTCACAAGCTGTCAATGCAGCCCCCATTTTTTGACCCGGAAGTTAACGCTGCTTACGAAGAGGATAGGTTCACTTGCATTATCACGCCCAAATGTCTTTTAACGTCCGAGGTATCGAGTAATTATACAACACAAATTCTTCTCTGTACCGGTAGACGATTTGAGGTAAAAGTTCGGGGGAGATCTGCGAATAGTACTGTCTCAGGATGTCTTTGGCAGAGCTAAACGAGTGGTGCGTCTCGGTGGACGGATAAGATTCAAGCTTATCTATGCCTAGCATCTTGAAAATATACTTCGCATCATCTGTAGCAGTTTCCAATTTGCCGATGTAATCGTACTGCATCTCGCACGGGTGGTACCATTCGAACAACGGCCTCCAGTGGTAATCCCCACCGCGGTTGTCTGGGTTCCGGACCAGCCATCTGATGAACTCCTCGAACGTGGGTTTCCCGCTTTCAATCTGTCTCTTGGTGGCGCCCTTCCGGAAGGCCTGGATGATCTTGGACCCGATGGGTTTGTAGTAGTAAGGGAAGTGGCGCAGCTCCACGTACTTGTCCCGGTATCCGGACAAGAGACGGGCGAATGGCTCACGGACGAAGATGACTTTTTTGTAGGTCTCCAACTCTCGCAGAAAGGTTTCATTGTCGTACTTTCGCATCTCATAGTCCCCCATCTTCTGCTTCCTCTTGAAGGCGGGGCTTCCCTTATCGTACAGGGACTTGATCACTTTGCGCCAACTGAAGGACCCAACCTTCAACACCCGACAGATGATGAACTTGAAGTCATCGTTTGCGTAGGCGTGCTCGTAGAGCGTCTTCCAAGAAAGGATCTTGTCCCGGTCCCGTCTGAAGTCGACTTGTTGAGTTATGTTGTACGTGTCCTCGCATCGTTGGCGGATCAGGTCGTGACGGGCTTTTTGCACATCCGCCATGCGCTGCATAAACTGCTCCTCAGCTGTGAGCTCCTTATGTGGTGGTTCCTCCTGCAGTGAAAGAGACATGTTTTGAGCAAAACAGAAAGAGAAACAAGGCAAAACCACCGATCTCTATACACTGGATTGGCAGCGCAGCAGTGATTGCCTATGCGTGAATTGAAGCTACCGCGCGGCCATCTTGCTATATTCAAACCAATGGCCGTTTTCCAAGCTCCAGCTAGGCTTCAGCTCCGTCTCCAACTTCAGCCCATTCATAAACTGCATGCATGAATGCAGTTTGGCAATGGGCTGAATTCGGAGACAGAGCTGAAGCCAGGGGCTTGGAAAACGGCCATTGTTTTGAATATAGCAAGATGGCCGCGCGGTGGCTTCAATCGCGGAGCTTCGCAGCCAATCCAGTGTATAGAGATCAGTGGGCAAAACCGATCGCCCTGAGATGTAATGACGTCACGCTTTGTTATGGTCTGTGTTTTACACGAGACATGGGACAGATCGACGCGTCATTGCAATAGCCATGTTCTTAACCATCCAATGTATACATTGTGTGACGTCATTAGATCTCAGGCTACAGAATACCAAAATGATGACGTCACTCCGTTCAGAACATGAAAAACGTTACCGATCTCTGCATGACTGCTTACATTTTCGAAATCACACGTCAAAGGACAACCATTTTAACAATGCTCTGCATTCAAAATCCATGACAGAACTTTCTTTATAGAACCAGTTGCCATGCCAACTGACGTCACACTTCGGTACTCTCAAAAAGGGTTAACCAATGGGCCATATTTCTGAGCGAGTGAGTGCGCTGTAACGATGCCCTCCTCTTTTGGGGTAGCCGAACATTACCCAAACATTACCCAATTAAACGTGATTTACGTGCAATCATTACTGATTGCACGTAAATCACGTTTATTGAAGTAAATTTTCGTAATTAAAAAACCTTTCCTTCAGATGAAAACAAAAGCGAGATGAAAGAGGAAGAAAGTTCGCCTGCTCACAATTCCCTTCGTATTGGTGTGACGTCATTGGCCGGAAGTGCAGTGCAAACGAACGGAATAGACCTACATATACGGGTGGAGCTTGACGTCCTGTCCTAGCCAGCGTCAGCATACTTATAACAGGGAATTAATATAAGGAGTACAATAAAGCAGGCAGCCAAATAAAGAACGAACAAAAATGTAGACCACTACCCGTATTAGATCTATGCCGTGTATGCACACGGTCTACTTCTAGTACTCGTAGCGCCCAGAGTTGTCAGAGTGAAATTGTACATTTGTGGGGCATTTTCAACATAGCTGATTGCGAAGAAACACAAGGAATTTGACACCCACTTCAAAAATCAAGGTTATATCTCTCGAGGTTGATTTTTCAGAAGGGCTGGGTCAACACACCAATAATAAACAAGGTCCCCTCTTTTCCTTGAAAATGCGGGACAAAGCATTTTGCTTTGTCAAAGTTGAATTAGTTTATTAAAATTGAATTGGGGCGGGGCTAATAAGGCGAGGGGTGGGTGTGGCAGTTATGATGGTTACGAAATATACATAATGTTATTACCTGAGCATTTTCTCTGTTGTTGCCAATAACAACGTTGGTACTAGACTGTGAAGCATTCAACTTCTGCGTGTGTACATGTATGTCGGATAAGTTCACTTGTAAGATAGGGAGCCTCGACTCCCAGGGTACAACCCCGTGCCCAGCATTCACCGCGTCATCTGTGTACATTCGCTTCCAGACATCATCTGTGAAAATACAGGTTATTCGGGATAAAATTGCTGACGTAATGTCACGCCATGTTAATTTTTACGCGAACGCCCATTCTGATTGAATTTGACACGTGCGCGTTGTGCGACCACCTTTTATGTTCACACGCGCGCGTTAGGTCACGCGGGTCATTCGGGATAAAATGTCATTGTGCACATGCACGGTTGAAATACCGAACTGGCTTATTTGTGTTGAAGTTTGTTGATGTGGGCTGCGAACAAAAGATCTACTAGAAATATTGCAATTTTTCACTTTATAAAAAGAACAGATTTTGAAAAAAACCCAATAATTTCCCCAATATAAATATAAATCCAAGACATCTGCAAATACACAGCTGAAATCTCCATTGTAATGCTCTGCATCTGTTGCAGTTTTCCAAGCAAATTATTTGTTGACCTAAAAGAAATTGCAAGGGGTACGTACGTGTACCCCTTGTCATTTTTGTCGATGTTGGCGCCAAAATGACATTTTCCAAAATGTAAGGTTAAACCACACGGCACGATTGACTGGTTTATTTGAGTATAATTATTACCATCACTACACTAGTCGGTCCACTATGGACTAGTGACGTTTAAAAACTGATTTTCGATTGAGAAATTTCAATCTGGAAATAGGCCTATTTAATTTACGGGAAAAAAATTGGATTTTGTCAAGGTCCCTTTAAATGTTGGTTGTTACATACTGTTCATACTACAGAGGGCATATGCCGCTCTGCTGTCAGCCCAGTTTCCGGACGTAAGCTTGTCGGATTTCACGGTGCATCAATCTTTCTATATTCAAACAGGACCTCCATGTAAGGTCGTAATTTAATGACGATAGATTTTAAGTGCAGATTGAGTGCGTGCCTATACAAAATCCCCTCTTTCGTCTTTGGTCTATATTATAACCAGTCGAAAACATCTGCGTTCGTCATCATGCATTCATGTTTCTTGCTGGAACAAGAAAAAGTCAGAATCGACACGATCCACCACACCATGAGAGTGACGCTTTTGCAGAATGTGAGGTCGTGCAGGTCGTAGATCAAAATGTTCACTGATTTAAATGTAGTATACAACATTTGCTTTTCCTGTCATTTTCAGGGTTAGTATTTTAGGGCGAATACTGTAACACTGACCTGTTTAAAGTTTTGTGTGCATGGGAAAACAGAGAAAACTAAACAAATGCTGTTCTTGTAGTCCGGTTCGCTAATACTTAAGACAAAATGGAGCAATTTATAGGTCTTTCATAATAATTCAGTAGTTTTGTTTGTCGATGTTTGCAAATGCTGTATATTACCTCCTTTAAGAGTTGACGTACGGTATCCAAATTGGCCCCCGACTCCGGCAGACTTGCGACCAGCGGAGCAGCGGAGCCGAGTTCCAGGAAGCAAAACGCTCCCCCCCCCCCCCCCCCCCCCCCACAACATCAAGCAGATCCCCGCCATATAGTGTGCATTTTATACCATTAATATTATCACCGGCCAAGTCGGGATATACGACTTGTACACGGCATGTATAGAGGTCAATGCGTGGTCACTTTTGGTTACACTCTAAAAACTGTGTTTAGCAATAAGATCAGTTTGTAAACATGTTTACAAGCCAAACATTACGTGTCCAATTCCTAAACATCAATGTTCAATGGCTAAACACTATCCGTCAATACGCTAAACATGTTTAGTACGTAAACGTGTTTACAAACTGATAGCAAGAAAGTGTTTAGAAAAGTGTTTAACTGCTAAACACTGTTTTTGCAGTGTAAATGGCTCGATTCTGTGCACAAGTCAAGGGAAGAACGTAACCAAAGTGGGAATAGAGTACCGAAGTCTGACGTCAGTTGCCGGGGCAATAGAGTACCGAAGTGATGACGTCAATCGATGCAATGTTTGGAACCAGAATACATTCTAAACTGCATGTGTGTAGAACCATTGCCCCGGCAACTGACGTCAGACTTCGGTACTCTATGGTTCTACACACATGCAGTTTAGAATGTATTCTGGTTCCAAACATTGCATTGATTGACGTCATCACTTCGGTACTCTATTATATATTTTGTTCACGCGACTTGTCCCCAAATGTCAAAATAGCTGCTTAAGAAAATGTTGGTCAGCTTTTGCAATTTCCTTTTAACCTCCTCCAAAAAAGTCTATAACCACAAAGTCCCACACGTCTGCCAAATATCTTACGTCTGCAAAACAAAAAGTGTTTAGCAATTAAACACTTTTCTGAACACCCATGCTATTAGTTTGTAAACACGTTTTACACGACATGTTTAGACATGTTTAGCGTATTGGCGGATAGTTAGCCATTGAACATGGATGTTTGGGAATTGGACACGTAATGTTTAGTTTCTAAACATGTTTACAAACTAAAAGCAAGATTGTGTTTAATTGCTGAACACAGTTTTTAGAGTGTAGTATGATATTAGATGTTTTCTATTTCCAACGAATTTTTACCCCTGATGATGTCACTGCAGTTGAAAATCTATATTTGCATAAAATTGAAACATTACTCCGTACAAAGGAAGTGGAAAGTCACACAGCAAAAAAGGTGTCCTGTATGTTTTCAAAAAATCCACTTTTCTTAAAATGGCAGCACACACCAGGGGCCAATTTCATAAAGATGTTAAGCACAAAAATTTGCTTAGCATGCAAATGCTTCCTTGATAAAAACTGGATTACCAACTAGATTTCCATGCGTGGAATATTGCTTTTGACTGGTATTCAGCTGTTGTTTGCTTAGCATGAAAATTACATGGACTTTTGGCTGGTAACTGTTTTTACCAACCAAGACATTTTCATGCTAAGCAAATGTTTGTGCTTAACAGCTCTATGAAATTGGCCCCAGGTACCATGATTTCACAGGATGCTCGAGACCATTATTATTTACTTGAAGTCAAGTAATTAAGGTATTTCATAATGATTCAGTAGTTTTGTTTGTTGATGTTTGCAGATGTTGTACGTGTATATATTAAAGTCACCACTGGCTGTATACATCGCGGAATTCCAGATTCAGGCCAAGGGCGTCGATTACCACTGAAAAGTGGGGGGGGGGGGAGGGGGGAACGAGCGAGTGTAAGCCTTGAAAAATCATCTTACATTACATGCACCCCACACCCATTCTATTAACATTAATTTGCTTTGTTATACGTGGTTCATTATTTTATATATCCTCCAAGGACCGGGTCCGATCTTCTATGGGACCATATTTACAGGGGTCAGATTTAACAAGAAATACAAATTCCTCAAAAAGTCGTTAGACATGTCGGAACTTCACGAACGGCGGTCGTAACGTACCGCGCTGGTAATGACGGCGCCTGCGCCTGCGGACAAAACACTGCCATAACGAAGTCTACGCGTGGTCCTTTCCATGCACCGGCAAGCCCATAGGTCAATAATTAGTAAAAACAAAACAGTGTTACCGTTCGAACGTTATCAGTTCTTTGGTTAAAAAGTGTAACAAACATTCTCTTTCACCCAAATATAGCATTTTTTTCTAATTTGCAATAAAAGAAGTGGGGGACATCTGATATGCTGTCCCCCACACTAAAAAGTGTCCCGTCCGTCCCCTACCCATCGACGCCCTTGATTCGGGCACTGGGTGCGATAATTCCCACATCGCTGCTGTAAGCCTCCCGACGCATAGCGATGATTTATTGATGTATGTTGGGAACCTTTTTGGCTTCAATCGAAGAGTCCGTCCATTACCATGAGCCCATGTGTAACCCCCCCCCCCCCCCCCCCCCCTCATTGTACCCTCGTTAGGGAATGTAGGTTACAAGTGTTGGCACTTAGGCAGAAAAGCTAGGATTTTCTCGGGAAGAAAACGTGCTGATGGATATCGCGGCCGAGGTCAAATGTTGATGACCCTTGGGCCGTGACGTGCGCGTGTCATGTGGGAAAACAGGTGCGTAATGAATGGGGCCAAGAAAAGCGCCCTTGAACCATGGAGAAACTGCATGATAAGAACCACTCTTTGGTAAGCGCCCGACATAGGCATGGCTATGTAATTAACTGGAAAAAAAACACAAAGCACAGCTGCACGACATATGCGACCTATTCCCACGAAATGGGTGGAAAGTCGCAATTTTTTAATCAAGATGACGCTATTTCCTGAAAGAACAGGTTAGAAGCTTTAATTTGATATATTGTGTGTTGTGGTATCTCATTCCTAGCCCCCGATACAACCTTTTGGAGTTGTCAGAGTCTTGACCCTTTGTTTGGGAGAAAATGAAGCTCAAAAAAAAAAAAAAAAAAATTAAGTTTGGATCTGTGCAAATTTTAACCCGAGTTCGAAAAAGAAATCATCATCCAAATTTTTCGAGAATGGATTCAGTTTTAAAAACGATGGGATCTGACAGAACAGGGTTTTTCAAATATAAATTTGTTAAAAATCCCCAAGTTGGCTTTTCAGCCTGACAAATTGTTGTTTCTGCTTATAACTCAGAAAGCCATAGTGCGATCGACTTTGCGCTCCTTTTGTGCACCAAATTTATGGAATGCCCCACATACATTGTACTAAAATGAATTAATGTTAGTACTCAGTTTCAATATTTCGAAAGAATGCCCGCGCAATTTACAACGTCGAAAACGTACCGTGACAATTCCGGCAAGAAACAGCTGTATTTTGCATCAAATATTGACTCGCGGATTTAATAATGAACTTCAACATCACTCTTCGTCTATCACTATCAGTCATGCTCCACGTACATTGCCCCATTGCCGATTACTTATTATTCACCTCAGTTAAAATTGAAACGGTGTTTGATTCAGAGACGGTATGATGGAAGATAATTCACATAATAGTCCCCCTGCATGACAGTGTTCAAGTTTCTCGAACGTTCAATTTTATGGCATGTTTTGACCAGTGTTGTAGGTCTCGAGACCGGTCTCGGTCTCGAGACCGGTCTCGAGACCAGTTTTTCCTGGTCTCGGTCTCGGTCTCGGTACCCTGTGGTCTCGGTCTCGGTACCCCGTGGTCTCGGTATTTTGCTGGTCTCGGTATCGAGACCACCAATATTTTATACAAACAGCACATGTGCAGAATCGATTACAGCACGCTCGACTCGACTCGACTCGAGATGTATAATTCTGCAGTTTATGACAACTTCTTGTTTACAGAATCGATTACAGTACGTACGCTCTACTCGACTAAAGATTTATAAACGTGCAGTACATAACATGTTAAACCTCGTTTCTTTGCCGTGTACGCGTGCGCAAACGTACATGTTGCGCATTAGCTTCATGCTCTAATACACGAACTACGTGTACATGTATTACGATCAGCGGCGTGTACTCTATACCGCGTAAAGCCATCGCGGTCGTTTCTACAGCTGGACATTGTTTTTTCGAGTCAAGATGTCGATATACATGTAATGTAAACATGTAACTGGATAAATGGTCAGTTAACCGTGTAACCGCAGCCTTATTCTTGATGTCAATGTATACTCCTTTGCACATATAATGCATATGGAAATTTGTGATCTTTTTGCATTCTTTTATTATGTAAATGACATACAAGGTCTCGAGGTCTCGGTCTCGGTCTCGGGCCATTAGGTCTCGGTCTCGGTCTTCCAGGTCTCGGTCTCGGTCTCGGTCTCGGACCATCAGGTCTCGGTCTTGGGGTCTCGACTACAACACTGGTTTTGACATGAAACTGACTTTTTTTTGGCGGTCTTTCTCACCCTTTGGGTGCAATAAATCATGATTAGGCGCCATGCTATTTCATGACATGAATACACGTACATGTATTTCCATGTGGCAACAAATGTCTATGTTCTTTGTGGCAATTCCATCAGGATTACATGTATTTGCAAAATGTATTGTGATTGATATGTTATTGCATATTTGTGAGCCAATTGTGGGCAATTTAAAGCAAGGACTTAGATAGTTTAACTTTAAGACAATAACTACAGTTGGCAATTGTTGGACTGACTTATTTCTATTTATTTTTGTAATTGTAAATCTTTCTGGTAATGAAACAAAGGATTCCTCAAAAGCGCATATCGCGCTGTAGCTCGAAAGCCTGAAGAAACCTGTAGGAAAACGACGAAGAAATTTCGGTTTTAGAGGTGGGAGGAATACCCCAGAATGATATGCTGGGGAAGACCGACGGAATCAGGCAGTGACTGAAAACCGTTAAACCCACATGTTGGCCCTGTTGGGATTCGAACCCGGGTCACAACTGTGGAGGCCGAGGATTATATAGGCACTACGATAAAACGAAAAAAAAACCGGCTGACTCCCCTAAATGAAAATTTACCGAAAACGCTGGCTGCTATATAGTTGACTACGTCTAGTGGACTAGACTACAGGGCATGGTCGCGCTGGTTATCAGTAGCAACACTGCCCGTACGAAACTGCGACAAGTGAAGCGGGAACCAGTGGAATAATATACACTGTAAAGAAATTTGGTCAAAATGGGTTGATATTTTGCCCAATGTTGGGCAGCATATCAACAGCATATCAAAAACCAAAAATTCTTCCCAATAATTGGTCAATTTTTTACCTGAATTAACCAACAATGTGGTAAATTATACCAATGTTGGGTATATAAATAACACTTGCCCAATTATGTTTTACCCAGCGTTTTTACACTGTATAGTTCGACTGGGTGTAAGTGTAAGGTACGTCACGAATCGATCACTGCTCACTGGTTACTACGAACTTGCGATGTCATCAAATGTAGAAAAGTGGTGTATATCCATAGCTTTGTGTACAAAATTTTGTTCAAAACTTTTTGATGGCACTTTTGTGGTGAGAGTTCCTTGTTCTTGTACGTTTAGATAATTATAGCTTCAAAACACTCATGAAGAAAGTTTGGAGGAATTTGTTTTGCTCTTTTATCATGATCTCCCGACGAGGAATTCCATGCATGTATGCATATAAACTGTACTGTTTATTGCAATACTTCTGCTTAGCCTTATTGCACTGGCCTTGGCCTGCATGTGTTGGTTTGTTTAGTAACTTTCACTGCATACTGTCAGATCTCGCAAGGCCGGCCGGAGTAGGCCTTCCGGCGTGAATGAGACTTCTCATGATTTACACCAAGGTCATCACAGGTACCAGCAAGTCTAGCACGAAGAATCCTGGTACAGCGTGACCAGTCTACTCAATGGGGAACTGCGCATGAGTGAAAATACTGTTTAAAACCCCTGTAGTGTGCATTTCTTGAAGACACGATGAGCTTGTGAACTTTATATAGACTAGACGGTAGCCTACCTGCATATCCCTTTAATCCATCACAACAATGAATACTCATTGACAGGAATACACATGTAGGTATGATTATTCACCCCTCCCCCCGAAACAAATCTAGAACCTATTGACCATTGCATAACTGATTCCCATTCCTGTTTGGTTCCTATACCATTTCATTTCTTAAATTTATTTAAACAATTTCTGACTATAAGGGAGTTTTTGTGCTGAAATTCATACAGTGGACTTCTGCTGTAACAAGTTTACTTCATAGTAGCGAAGGCAATTACAGAGTTGTGACCGCTTATTCCAATCTAGTTATTTATTCTTCAGTTTCCCTTGTGGATTGTGTGACGAATTATTTATTCTTCTGATATCTATGACGCGAACAACGTCATGACGGTTATAAAACGTCACGGCAAAAAACATCTGCAACGGATACGCATTGTTTGCTCAGAGCAAAATTAGACGCTCATTTACTGATTGTGCGTTTCGGTTTTAGGCGTATCGGCTTTAATTGATAACGTAAATGTATAGAATACAAACGCAGATACATGCAAATAGCCGCCGTCCGTACAAAAGCCGTACACAATTTCGAGTTTTCCATAGGTTTGTACACAAACATGGATGCGCCCAGCAGGCAACACTTTGTACATCGAGTCAGCGCTCGAGTAATTTAATATAGCTCTATGGTATTGATTTATTGATTTATGGATTTATTTTATTTATTTAATATCAGGCAAAACACAGCACAAAACAAATAAAAAGACAAGCCTGAGGATTGCCCAAAACCAAAAGCGAACCTTATCACTATATAAAGGGCTCTCCGGACAACGGTACATCAATTTGACTGGGCAACATTCACATAGGCAGATCACATAAAGTACATGACACAACACACCAAACTTCCAGTAACATGTACTGTTATTATGTGGAAACTGATTGGTACAACATTTACACTGAAAATAAAAAGGTCATCGGGAATACGTAGATTTTTAATTGCCTATTTTCATTTGTGTTTTTTAAAACGATAACAGTACAATGTGGCCATGCTTGTCAGAGTAAAAAAAATGCTGATTAGAAAATCGATTACCTTTATATACACGAATACAACCCCCAATCTGGCCCCATCCTACGGTGGCCTGCGTGGTTCAAATCCTACCCATCCAAATAAACGTATGAACTGTGTTTTCAGTCCCAGCCTGATTTCGTTGGTTTGCTCCCACTCCTAAAACTTAACATTTCTTCGTCTTCTTTAAGCTTTCGACTACAAAGTGCGATATGCACTTTTGGGGAATACAAAAATGTCATGGTTTCACTAGTCACTATACCAGAGAGAATTCGTTCAAAGCGTATCCAATTCCTATTTCTTGACCGGTCAGATATTATCAACATCATTCATGCTTGCTTAGTCATGCCCTATAAATGCAATAAGTTAATTACTAAAAGCAAGCGTCAATTTTTTGCAATGAACGTATAGGCTCCTGCACAGCAGGCATGCAGCGTAAACATTCCTACATATAGTCTAACGCCTCCGAGTATTGCCAAACTTGGAATGCATACCATGTATACAGTATACAAATTACATGTACATGTACATATGGGCACTTTCCTGTCCGACGTGTAAAGCATCACAGTAGCGATCCATAGGACCGGCATCGTTTAGCGCGCGGCGGAGATATAAAAACTAATCACGAGATAAACGACGTAATTGGTCTTGGTATAATTCTGATAGTATTGATTACTTAAAGTTAACCAATTACCGATGTATGGTCGAAAAAAATAAATCTTGATTAAGGTCCCTTTTTCCACACGGCTATTTCCGTGCCCGAAACTTTCGTCATCACACAAACTTAGTATTCAACTACAAACTCGATTGCGTATTTAAACATTAAAGCTGCATCTTTAAGGACAAACAGGCTACAGTTTGGGCCCCACTCTGAGCCTTACCTGTTTCCCTAGCGACGTAGCCCCATCCATGGACCAGGAACCCGGCATACAAGACCCCCATCGTGAGCAAAAAGACGAGGATTATCCGCCTCATGTTGCCCCGTAGAAATCGCCGTGCTGACATGGTGCGAAGCCCGCCGCAAAGTGCGTGCAACTCGCCCGTTGCGTGAGCTGTCGTATGCGTCAGTCGCCCGCTCCACCAAGTATGGCGATCTTTGTCGACAGGAAACAGCTAATGAGACAAAACGAAACCCGGCCGTATTATTAAGGCATACGTATTTGAGTGCCCAACGGACCAAGTGAGTATTAAAGAGGATGTTGATTGCTGAGAGAAGTCTGCGTCATTTTGTAGTTTTATTGTAAAATAAAACAGCCAATTATTTCTGCCATAAAATAAAAAATAGTGACTTTTGAGAGCTATTTTTATCAAGTCCCCTCCAGCGCATGCGCAGCAAAACCCGCTGGTGCCATTTGTCCAAAAGTCGTCGCTGCGCCGCAGCAAACAGATCTGATGACGTCATAACACCGAACTCCCATTTTAGTGTTGTGCCTAGAGTGCTTGTCACAAAATCTCAAATTGAATTGCTCTTTTTGTTAACATTACATAAGTTACTAGCCAAAATGAATCATCCGACGATAAGTAAACAAGCTCGAATTCGTGCAGGAGCCGCGTCGTTGCATGGTGACTTGCGTGTGTGACAGTTTCGTCATAGACACATGCACAGCACACAGCCTGCGGTCTCGAAGATTTTGCGTGTGTGAGTTTCGTCAAGGAAAAAAAGAAGAAGAACAATAACAACAACAACATTCTCCTGACGAAGATTAGAGCAGGCTAATCGAAACGTTGAGAAAACTCGAAATGTCCCCATGGTTCTCCCCTGAACCATATTTCTCACTTATCGACACGTAGGAAAAACGAGTTGCCCGAAATTGGTTCTCCCTTTAACCCTTCTCACTTAACGAAGGTTGAGATACGAGTTGTGCGATAAGGTTCTTTTCAGAACCCATACCTCTCGTTAGTTGAGATAAACACATGGTGTTACCGCAAACCAAAACGATAACAACAACAACAACAACAACACTAAGCGCTTTTAGAGCCCCGTCTGCGATGCGCATGCGACATGGCTAAAAATAGAATTTCTGAATTATGAGCGGGAACGGTCCTACATGTAATTCCAACAGTACATTTTTGGGGACACCATGGTACACAACCAACATTTCAAATGAAAGCAACTATTAAGATGTAGATCGGGTTCGTTTCTTTGTAACACCACAAGCATGACTGTATATCAATTGCGTGTTTGACAGTGATGATATGCAATATCTATAATGAACCATTCATCCAAAATGGACACCGCATGATGTTAATTTAAGATCACGGTTTTCAGTGTAAAATGTATAAAATGATCAGACAGCCGATTATGCAAAGATTCATTCTCCTTCCCCGCAAACTTTGACCTACAAATACCAGCATTTTTGAGATACAGAATTACTTATTATTGAAGGGAAAATTCAACTTCGTGGAAACCCGTCACCCATTGTGAAAGTGTGAGACTGGCGTGTCAGCTGCGTGTCTATTTCGTACAGTTACATGTATTCGGAAAAAGTAAACAACTGTAAATTACAAACACACATTGTCCTTTGAATGGTATAGCAAAAGGATGGACAGATTTTACTTTAATGACCCTCACCTGAATGGGCCAGAGGAATAGCAAAATCTTAGAAAATAACCCACCCTCTTTGAACAAACAGCTGTCTCAACATGCATGTGGCACAACTTGTTATTTCACGATTTTCGAATTGTCTGTAAAAACATCCATGAAAAATGAGGTAGAAGTTATATAAAGGTATTATACAACATTTGCAAACATAAACAAAACTACTGAATTATTACGAAATACCGTACTAGACTGTAAATAAATAGCGGTCTCAAGCATCCTGTGAAATCATGGTACTTGGTGTGCTGCGGGAAATTTATATCGTTTTCCAACGATTGTCGGCCGACAATCGTTGGAAATAATAATTCACCGACTGTATAAATTGTTCCGATTTGCTAGCACGCAATATAATACTAACCCCAAATCCATTTATTTCTGAAAAATACAGCAAACTCAAATGTTGTATACTGCCTTTAACACGCATGTGAACACTGTATGGGTGACTACACAAGTACTTGCCCGAAAAATCTAACAAACCGCAAACAAAAACTTTCTTCCCCTATACTGCTCAAAAACATGTTTAGCGTCTGGGGGTTTTTTAAAGGAAGGAGGAGGGGCTTTTTATTATTATATTTTCAAGTTTCCCGCCATTCTTGTTAAAATTTCCGACAACCGTAGGTTTTTCAACTGTTCCGGGACACAAAAATGAAAGCAACACGTTTTTGTTGTTTTACTTCGCCTATTAAAAACCCCTTGAGTACGGTTATCGTAGTGAGGCGCCGGGGTGCCGGTGTAAGAATACGACTGCCAAAATAAATGGGGCGGTGACTTTTCGAATTATCCTTTTTACAAACCGGTTTATTTAAATTTCTCAAGGCATAAAAAATGTCAAATAACATTAAGATCCAGGTATTTACAACAAGCTTGTGATTATCAGCATAAAAGATACTAAGCAAAAAAAGTCAGTCTTATCAACAATACAATTATCAGGCTTCTTGCCAATCAAGGAATATTATAAGCCTTCAATGAATTATCGAATCTCAAAGTTATAAGTTGTATATTATGTTTTCAATCAATTATCATATCTCAAAATTACAAGTTATTATCGTACGTCCCTCATGGGAAATATCCCAGCTCCCAATAAGTTCAACCTGCTGGTCACGTTAATGTCCCAAGCGTGTCTGTCAGCATGGGCAGAATTAAACTGGTTCTGGCGGTGACCCTCAATTACAGGGAATAGATGTGGGTAGCTTGGACCTCTGCGGCATATAAGGTGGCCATCTATTAAAGACATGCAAAACCTTACAAATACCACGGAAATCACTTCAAATAAATAAATACTTACAACTTTCAAATTACGTGGGCGAGTCCTTCAAATTTGCAAAGTGACTGAATTTGTCTAATTCAAAATATATAAACTCATAACTTGATCCATTTAGCTTTCATAAATAAAACTTAAATGGTGTCTTTCACAAATTAATCAACCGTATACAAGCTTTTAATGATCAATACATATTTAACTTATGGACACTTACGAATCTCTTCTGGAGAAGATACTTGACTCTGGTTGAGTCCTGCTCCAACTCTGGCCAATCTTGACAGCAGCAAACCTCTGGTTAGGCAACTTCCCAGTCCTGTTTTGACCGGGACTAAGGGTATATACTTTAGACACCCGAGTTTTGTGTCTTCAGTGGCAAAAGTGCCTATGAGTTTGGGTCTTTGGCCGACCAAGGTACACTAGTATAATTATTTATGGAGCTCACTCTATCATGTGGTGTTTTCTAGACGGAAGCGTCTGGCTTTCTGCACTCTCAATCGCACTGTCACTTACCACTTCCACTCCACAAGCTTTCTTGCAGCCTCCTAAAACTAACTTAAATAACAACAGGGGGGGGGGGGGATGGTTTCCACAAAAATCTAACTAACAAAAGAAAGAGACACACACTGGTACATCTTCAATTCTGGTTTATTGTTCAAAATCAGGGGTGGTAGTTAACTAAGGGGTGAGGCAAACTTTCTACTGGACTCCCAGATAGTATAACAAAAGACCTGCTTGGTGAAGCTTAGTGAAGAACATGTACAATAGAAATATCAGTGAAGAATATTCATGGCCTAGTCAATTATTCTGAGGGGGGAAATTTACTGAAGAAAAGATTCAGGGGACGGATTCTTACATTTAAAATACAGGGGGATACAAATAAATGTAAATACAAAATGGTCCCGACAGCCGGGGCGGTCTGTGCAGCCAAGCGAAACGGTCACAATGTGTTTGTGCAGTCAAGCGTAACATACACAATAATCCAACAATGTATTGAAACTGCACAAATAACGGCAAATGGCGTCATCCAGCCTGGTGGCACTGTTTGTTTTGCGCCATTTAGCATCATCCGTACACAATGGATTTTAATACCATATGGTTTACACAACAGAACAGGGATGGCTGGTTCCTCTGTCAGATTTTACGGTTCCTGACTCCACAAAAGTGTGAGCTCAAACCATATTTGAGCTCAAACCATGACCTCTGTCCCATATCATGGCGGAAGGAAACTTGAGTGCCGATATATCTTGTTTAAAAATGCATTTGCACGGCGAGGATGAAGAACTAGCGGCGGCGATTTCTCGTCAAGGTTGGGGGGACGGCGGACGGCGCGGGAACCGTAAAATGTATATGACAAGAGGGATTCAATTATTGGGGGGACACTGCCAGAGCCATCTCCTCCCATCCCCAAAATATTGGGGGCCGTGTCCCCCCGCCCTGGGATCGCCTCCCATGACGGGAATTAAACCATCATAATAAACTGTATACAAGATACTGCACGGCCACATGGGCCTCATTAGGTATGCAAATCCCCTGGCCTGTCTAAATAAACTATCAATAACAGCGAGCATCTGTTTTCTTGTCCATTATTTCTCTATGCATATACCATAAAGAACAAAGGACTGTATTCATAAGCCATGGGGTATATGGATACTGTTAAGTGCATTGTGGTCAAAGAATTAAACAAGTCACACAAAAAAAGTTTTTAAAAAACTCAGTATATGCAAGATATCTTAAAATGACAGTGCATTACATCATGGAGGAAGGAACACAAACCTTCCTCCATGATTACATATACATGGAACAATAAATGGAGGTGTTCCAGACTGCAGGCATGTTAAAATTCCACAAACGTATATTAAAAAAAACATAGATAAAAATCACTCAACTTTAATACATTCATAGAAAAGATCACGTTTAGAGTGAACAAAAGATAAGACTTAAAGCTATATCTCAAGAAAAGATGGGAAACATATACCTGGAGAAAAACTATAAACTAGAAGGAGCTAAATTTGATAATAAAACTGGGCAACATGAATAACATACGAAAAAAATACAAAACTAGATTGATAGTACATTATGGATGAGAACAAAATACTGAAACCCCATTGACTGCAGCTCTATGCAGGAACTTACCAACTTGAAAACGTAACACTAACAGACACTTGTGGATGAAACCGCATGAGGCTGTGTTGCCTGTGATATGTCCGTCTGCTGAATGACCTCTATCTAGGTAAAGTGACTATACTGTATGGTTAGGGCTAGAATAAACAACCGCAGAAGGGGGGGGGGGGGCACCACTAAATTAAACACAGTGGAAGTGGGGGCGTATATCCTATTGCTCCTTTATAAAAACAATCAAACCTATATACAATATCATCATGGTTATTGATGTACATATAACGGAAACGCGCTGGTGGCCGGATGTCTGTGCTTGATTCCTTCCTCCATTGTAGAGTCACCATCGCTGGTGTCCACACTTCCGCAGTTCAAGCTTCCAAGCCCATTATGGCCTGTCAGTGCATCAGTACTAGAAGAGGGGGGTTGGAAAACTCCCCAAGATAGCAAAACTATACACCACAATAAGGTTTCACTTGTCATTTTCACTTTCTTTTCAATTAATGGCAGGCATGGGTGATATTCACTGAGTAGTGTAGCCAGCGACATTGTCCCATTAAAAAAGAATCAAACCAATATCACAAAATTAGTACCGTATCGAAATGGGAAGATCTCTTTAAAAAGACAGGTCACTCACCCAGTTTAGGTCACGGATGACTGAGCATGAGTAGTTTACGCAATACCGTACATATTGTACCAGTAAAAATATTCTCTATCCAAGTTTGTGTAGGATTGAGTGATTTTACAATACGAGTGAGGGACTCGAGCTGTTCTCTTCCATTGTTCACATTGTTCGGACAAACTTTTTCTAAACAAGTCCCATAAGGTTTGTACATGAACACTACCGAGGACTTTAAGGCTCAGGTCTATTGTAAATTAACTAATATCCCCTATTGTCCCAATTCCTCGTAGGGATAACCTGTGCACAGTCACGTCAACATCACATACACCTACCTACACACATATGGACGAAATGTTTTTTTACACTATTTTTGCGTAGACACATCAATGCTCACAACTACCGGTACAGTGACTTGATCTGGGTCATGTCAGTGACCCTTCATTTTAAAGAAACAAATTTAGGTAATGATATTAATTTTGCGGCATTAGTTTGTCTCTGGAGGAATGATCTTATTCCTCCACGGTTTGACTCATTATACGGGATGTATGGCGTTCACCTTCGGTATATACAATGTACATATTTTTTCTATTCGTCCCCATGTACATAGAGGGACGATCATGCATAGTTGGATCATGGAGGAAGAACCTCCATGGTTGGATCAACTATAAGGACAGATTTTCAAGACCGACTGATTCCTTTCCATCCCAGGCTCTGTAGAAAAAAAAAATATCAAGTTGGCGCTGGCAAATTTATGCCTATTTTGCACCCACAACATGCCTGGTTCTCAGGTCGATACGTTGTGTTTCACCGGAAAAGAATAGACCGGCGGACGGTATTAAAGTTCCGCTTCACCTGTGCGATGCAGTAAATGGCCTTAATTATTCAAGGCAGTATAGCACCTAGCATTGAAAACAAATATTGATGAGCACTGACGGTGTTCAAAATAGCGCTTCTTTCCCAAATTGACCAGGTTCTGTTCAGACATGATGCCAGAGGGGGAGGGGGGGGGGGGGGGTAGGGGTACGGCCATTTTCCGTAATGCACTGCACGCTTTTAAGTTATATCTATAAACAGGATAAATTGAACCACTCCGATGACACAGAACTTGGGTAGTACGGTTTAAATTAGTGTGCATCTATGTTCTAATTTACATCATCCCCCGACGCAAACATTCCATCTTCTGACTGATTGCGCGGTGCCCGCTGCATGCTGCATTGGATTCCAATCGGCCAGCCGACCCCGGCAAGCTCGGTGGTCGAGTGGTAAAGACGTCTGCATTAGTAAGCAGGAGGTCG
Organism: Hippasteria phrygiana; assembly: GCA_037893225.1. Lineage (NCBI taxonomy): Eukaryota > Metazoa > Echinodermata > Asteroidea > Valvatida > Goniasteridae > Hippasteria > Hippasteria phrygiana. Next base: position 180,047 of record JAZGUH010001007.1, read on the forward strand.
TGGGTTCGAATCCCACCCGAGTAAGCCTGTGATTTTTTTTCACACGGGCTCTTGGGGGGGCACTGAGTATATGCAGTGCTTCATATATTACGTCGGGACAGGGCAAAAGAGAAAAACATCTCTGTTCTAATTTATAGTGTGCATTTGGTGAATGAGGTTGCTGATGTGTGGACATTTAATTTACAGTTGCGTCCTGTGCTTTACCGGTATCATATGAATATCCGACTCCCATGAAATTTTGGCTTCTCTTCCCTATTATTGGTTAAACCCTCTCTAAAGACCGGTCACTGTCCTAATTATCTTCACTTAGGCATGCGCAGTAGAACCACTAAGTCGGCTTTCCAGGGAGACGGATATTCATGTGACACCTGTCGTACTGAAGAAAAAACATTTCGGTGCACTATACCAGCGGGTTATTGTTCTGCCAGTTTGTGGCCTGTGTTCACGTATACATTTACCGGTACAAATGTTGATTGGCGTGTCTTTCTGTTGAAAGGTGACGTGAAGTCTCAGGTTAAGGTCGAAAGTGACCACAATACAGTACCGAAGTCGGACGTCAGTTGGCGAGACAACTGGCTCCAAACAAATGGAGATTTCGACTGTTCCTTTGTTGCCAGCCATGCAAACACATTGACACAAATTGACAAAATTATTCCGGTTCCAAACATTGCATTGACGTCATCACTTCGGTACTCTCTGCGGTTTTTCAGTCGGGCTCCAAAATTATTATGCAAATAGGATGAAGATATTGTCGAAAATTGTACACTATAAATGCTACGCTTGGTATTTATTATGTTTCCTAAAAAATTACACCCACGTTCACAAAACTTAATTAGTTTGGCTGTTCTAGCCCGACCGATGTATAAAATGATTTCATGATGACACTTTTCAAAATCTAGTTATGAATTAATTATTTTTTTTACAATTGCAACAAATTATACATCGTAAAATAAATTAGAAAGATGTGTGTGCTGTTACAGAAGTTCAGTAATATAACATGTAGTACACAATGTGGACAGGCTCACAAAATTCCTTTCGGTGTGTGTGGGTTTGTCACATTAGCCCCTTCTGCGCACTTCCGGGTTGAAAGCGAGAATGTCAGTGGCAAACAAAACAACGCGTTTTAGCACATTCATTCATGCATGAATTAATCAGGCCATAAAAGGCAGCGCAGGCGCACGATCAGCATAAAGTTGTTTGTGACATTGAGATCCTCGTTTTCAAACGCGGAAGTCGCAGGTTCGAAACCCGCTCCTGCCAAGTTCTTTGTTCACTTTGAAAATGTATTCAAATTTACCTAGTCAGTTTCCCTTGTGGATTGTTTGACGGAGTATTTAAAGAAGAGTGTTTGAATGTAAACAAATCTTAATAGGGCATATATTAATTATTGCTTGTCGCGATGTCTGCTCCAGTTACAACACATTAGGCCAAGTGAAACAATGCTTAGCGTCCGGGTTTTTTTTTTTAAAGAGGAGGAGGGGGCTTTTAATTTTTTAATTTTTAAGATGGCCGCCATTCTTTTAAAATCCCGACAACTGCAGGTTTTTCAACTGTTCAAAGATACAAAAAAGGAAGAGACATGGCGGTCAAGAGAATTACACATGTTCAGTGGTTTTAATAGTTTTAGTATAAGCTTGTATTTTATTTTCCGATGGAACGGTTGACATTTTGGGGTTTTTTTTCTACCTCATTTCCACTGGTAAAAATAATTTAAAAATGCAGGCGGCCCCCAAAAAAGGAAGCGGACTGGGATGCTAAACATGTTTTTTTTTTTACTTCGCCTTCTATCACCAACCAGAATACATTCAAATTACAAATAAAGTACATGAACAGACCCAAGATCGAAAACAAATTGTAAAAATTAAAGGAATTTGAAAGAAAGGTATAAAAGAAAAACCTGTGTGAAAATACAACATACACACTGTACCTACGTGCATAATTGGATAATTTAATTAACATCTCATGATCTCACACGGACTTTGCCTCCAACGAAAATCCTGTCGCGACCCTTTCCTGTTGGGACCCCTCTGGGAACACAGCGCGTTCTGGGCCCCGATTATTCAAACCTGGGTTTGACCGAATATTTCAATATTCGATACTTGCCGATCAAGTTTTTCACGTGGCATGGATCAGATGCAACTGAAAATAGTACCGAAGTCTGACGTCAGTTGGCACGACAACTAGTTCCAAACAAATGGAGATTTCGACTGTTCCTTTGTTAACAGCCAGTCATGCAAACACATCGACACAAAATAACAAAAGTATTCTGGTTCCAAACATTGCATTGATGTCATCACTTCGGTACTCTATAGAGTACCGAAGTCTGACGTCAGTTGCCGCGGCAACTGGTTCCAAACACATGCAGTTTAGAATGTATTCTGGTTCCAAACATAGCATTGATTGACGTCATCACTTCGGTACTCTATACTACTACGCCGGTAAAAAGTTGTACGCAAAGCACGCCGGTGTGATATGAAAATCAGACTCCTATGAAAATAGGACTCATCCCTATTATTGGTTAAACCCTCTCACGTGACCGGCCACTCCTAATTATCTTCACTTAGGTATGTAAAACAATGAGCCCGTATTTCATAGTGACTGAAATTCAAGCTACACCTGTCCTTTACGTGCGGCGATTGATATTATGGAGTCATGGACCGCCCGGTTGACCGCCTGTTGTATCAAGATCATTAACGGCGGGAACGTATAACGTTCTGATAACAAGAAACCAAACTCCAGCCAGCCTGTAATTATTTCGTAAGTCTCAAGGGCTTTACGGACGGTAAGCACTTATCCAGAACCACCAAAATGGCATCGTCGCGCGCATCGCGCCTTGTGCCTATTCAATAAGGCCTTGTGCATTTTCAGTAATACATGACGATGTCATTTTGGTGGTTTTGGATAAGTGCTTACCTTTACGGACGGGAACAATAGCCCTCCGTGCACAAAAAGATAACTATGAAATACGGGCTCATTGGTAGAATTGCACGTGCCTAATAAGTGAAGATAATTAGGAGAGTCGCCGGTCACGTGAGAGGGTTTAACTAATAATAGGGGAAAAGGAGTCGATTTTCTTAGGAGTCTGATTTTCATATATGACACCGGAACTTTTCTATTAGAATAGCATCAGAGTCGTATCTGTACGTGCATATATTTTTTTTCTCGAATATTGGAACTGGCAAAAAGGTATTTGGATATTCTGTTGACGATCGCCTACTACGATGAGTATTCGGTATATTCGGGACAGCTCTAGCGCGTTCCCAACAGGAACACACTTATCCGTAAGGAATGATAATACTTTGGAGACGCCCCTTCTAGCACTAGAAGGACGCCATGATGTGGCGTCCTAGCGCCCAATACTGCAAAACAGTTCCATGCTAGAGAAAGAGGTTCAGAAATCACACTTTACCTGCATAAATATTCTTACAGCCCATCTCCCCGGTCGGATAGAAATATTCCTCCAAGAATGTCAAGAACAGGGGATATTTGCGGCGCAAAATCGTCTCTACGCGACGCTGACTTCACAAACAAGAGGAGCAATACCCACATCTGGAAATTTCATCAACAGAGGGCGCAATTGCGGCGCGCGCGCCGCGCGGTGACCACATGTCTGTGGCGGTGACCGCCTGTAAATTGCTCCCTCTGTTGATGAAATTTCCAGATGTGGGTATTGCTCCTCTTGTTTGTGAAGTCAGCGTCGCGTAGAGACAATTTTGCGCCGCAAATATCTCCTGTTCTTGACATTCTTGGAGGAATATTTCTATCCGACCGGGGAGATGGGCTGTTAAACTGTAGGACAGAGATGATGCCAAGAATATTTATGCAGGTAAAGTGTGATTTCTGAACCTCTTTCTCTAGCATGGAACTGTTTTGCAGTATTGGGCGCTAGGACGCCATATTTATGGCGTCCTTCTAGTTCTAGGGCTACGCTCCTTCATGCTAAAGGTCACAAATCAAGACAGCAATCATAGCTTATTGTGCCAAAGGAAGTCCTTCAGTCCGTGCCATACATTAGAGTCCTGGTACAGGTAGGTCATAGAACTTTGCAGCGAGGGCTGGAGCACCTCTCTGTGACTTGCAAACTGCCACATCACGATCGCCCAGACCACGGCTGCAAAGATGGGAAATGGGTCCCTCTTGGGCTGGGGGATTACACCCTTCTTGACGGCGAGACGCGCGAAGCCAAAAAGGATCCGGGAGAGGAGGTACATGTTAATCTGTTGGATAATCACAAACAGCTCACTAAGAGAACTTGAAGATTATCCTTTAGTCTGCCAGAAGTCTCAACTCCATCTGATCCCCTTTCGGGTTGTTTTGATTGACACTCTTGACTAGTGAATTTAACATAATGCAATAGAGTACCGAAGTGATGACGTCAATGCAATGTTTGGAGCCAGAATACTTTTGTTATTTTGTGTCAATGTGTGTTTTGCCCAACTTACTATAGTTCTTTTTCGGTTTTTTTTTCGCCCTTCCCGTACGGTAAAGCAGGAATCACGACAATACTGGAATAAGTTAAAACCTTTAGTTATTGTATATATGCAGATTTAATTTATTTGTGTGGGTAATGTACTTGTAGGCCTATGCGTGTAAATATTAATGCCATGTAGTCGTGTTTGTAATAATAGGTTTTCCTGGCGGTCAATTTGCCGTTTTCGTTATTTGGTAATTCAAATTCGCGTGGTTTTTACACAATAAAGTGACTGATAAAATTAGGCCGGGAATCCAGTGTCCGTATTGCGTTTTTTATGCGTAAAAATGAAATTACACGGAAAGCAATGGATCACGCGAAACGGATAACGCAATACGCATATGATACAAGCCGCAGTTCATATACTTCCAGTGTCCCCTTGAAAAAATGTTCTGTAGTTCAATTTTGTAAAGTATGTTATGCTGGAAGGGTAATGAACCTGGGATTTCAGGCATGATTGATTGATTGATTGGATTGATTGGATTGATTGGATTGATTGGATTGATTGGATGATATTTCTTTCTTTTTTTTTGGGGGGGGGGGGGCTAAAATGATTTCTGGAGGATAACTATAGGCCAAGTCAGGACAAAGTTTCATCTAGGAGCAAGTTCGGTTGGGCGACTAGAGTTGACTAGACTTAACCATAGTCAATCTAGATGTCACTCGAACGCTGTGTGGTTTGACTAGCTTGTCCAACTGGATCAACCTGGCCCCGGAGCACTGTTTCTCTAGTCAAATTCGCGAGTTACGTCACGGTTTCAAGATGGAGGAAAGCTAAACTGGGGCAAGTTTTGCGAACGTTTACGATAAATTGTAGGTTTTGTCCAATGGTAATTCTTTGCAATAAGATAATTTATTATTTATTGCACTAAAGTTGAGTAGAGAAAATAGAAATAAATAATAGAAAATATAAATGATGGTGTTCTTTTTGCAGTTTGTTGTTGCTACACAATAACTAGATTTGACGTCGTCGATCGACTAGATACGTTAGAGTGAAAAACAGACGACGCATGCGTGATTTATCGCAACAGCACCCGAACTTGCTCTAGGAGTAAAACATGAACCTGTCCACTCCTAGCCCTAGAAGGACGCTATGATATAGCGTCCTAGCGCCCAAGTATGCAAAACAGTCCTATGCTAGAAACCGAAGATCAAAAATCACACTTTACCTGCATAAATATTCTTGGCATCATTTTATTCAAAATTTCGGCCGTGCACGCCACAGACATAAATAACACATGTCTGTCGCGTGTGCACGCGGCGACTGTAAATTGCGCCCTCTGTTGATGAACGTTCTAAATGTGGGTATTACTCCTCGTGTTTGTGAAGTCAGCGTCGCGTGGAGACGATTTTGCGCCGCAAATATCTCCTGTTCTTGACATTCTTGGAGGAATATTGCTATCCGAACAGGGAGATGGGCTGTTGAACTGTTTGAATAAAATGATGCCAAGAATATTTATGCAGGTAAAGTGTGATTTTTGATCTTCGGTTTCTAGCATAGGACTGTTTTGCATACTTGGGCGCTATGACGCTATATCATAGCGTCATTCTAGGGCTAGTCCACTCCAAGCGTAGATTAAACAACTCCCTGTCTACTCCCCGAGTCTGATACGCTTTGCTGTTACCTGGGCAATGAGCATCTGTTACGTTACCCGCTATTCTGACAGGAGAAAATTTCTTAAAGTGGAGTTTGTAAATATTTCCACACAAGCAAAATCCTGTCAGCAGCTTTTTTTACCATTAACCCTAACCTTCCCAAATCCTCCAAAATCCTCTTTGCAAAATGGAGGAATTTGGAGGATTGAGGGCACTTGGAAGTTGATACATCGGAGGATTTTGCAGGATTGAGGTTACTAGGGGTTTTTGCCCCTGCAGGATCAGGAATATGGAGGATCCAGGTTATCAGGCTCAATGTGATACACGAGGATTTTAGAGGATTGAGGTTACTAGGGGTATGCAAAAAAAACCTGGAGGATTTTGGAGGATTCGTGCTATGGTCCCCATAAGAAGATTTTGGAGGATTCAGGTTATATGGAGTTTTAACACTTTGAAATCAGAGGATGTTGGAGGATTTAGGTTACATGGGGGGAAAATGATGTAGGGAGTTGGGGTTAAACAAACCACAAGGGATACGGTGTATTCCGGAGGTTGCAGGTTGAAATCCCACTCCTGCCAGTTTTCTTTTGTTCAGTTTGAAGTATTTTGGCCAGTCCATTAGCCCTTTTGAGATAAAGTGGACACAATACATGTCAGGGTGGAGTAGTTAATCTGTGGTCGGGGCCAGGCCGTTGAAAAGCCTGGCCAAGCCCCTGGAACGCCTGGGCCTTCGGGCTTCTATAATCCCCTGGTCGTACACAATAAAATGACCAATAATTCTGGAGTTCAGCCGGCTCCCATTGTTCAGCCAGACTTGACTGACAGCTGAGGCATCTTTTGATCCAGCCGTGAATGGGTCAAGATTAGTGTGGGAGGGGCTACAACCAGGCCTGGCAGAGGCCGGGCTTTATTGATTAGTTGATGCTCTATTGTTAGGCGATTTGTGGCTCACAATAGCAAGAGTAAAAGCCTGAAGGCCCGGGCATGGCTGGGCTTTTTATAGGCCTGGCCCGACCACAGGTTAACCACTCCTCCCTAAGAGGGGTTTTTCGGTAAATACTCAAATATTAAAGGTTCTCCCATTGTGTCCACCATATCCCAGGAAGGCTAATTGGACAGGTGGCTAGAGGAGAGATACTGATGAGTCAGGACTTTTGTTTTTTATGGAAGTCGTCCAACACAAGGCTAAAAGCCAGCCCTACCACCCTTACAGTTTTCCTAGACCCTGGTTCAAATAGAGGATAAATCTTCATTAGATACCGTAGACATTATCCCAATTTTCAGACCTACAGTATATATCCAGGTGGGCTAACTTCACCATTGGTGAGACCAACTCAACTCCCCTTTTTTTTTGCAGCCCCACCCATAATCCTGTCTGCTACACGGCACCCACCTGGCTGTTAACCTTGTCGTTGGTGCCAAATATGAGGTAGCCACCGATGAAGCCGGCTACCAGCGGGTGTAGGTGGTGGGCTTTGCCCTCTGCCCATCGCATGATGGCTAGCATCAGCTTGTACAAGAACACAAATGATGCCAGGTTTCTGGAATGTGTATAGGTCGCTCTCAGGATGCCGATGACTTGCTGACGAAAACTACCCAGACAAGAAAAAGGAAATTTGTGTATGTTTATTTAAAAACAAATTTTTTTTTTTTGGGGGGTGGGGATGCAGAGTCAACTTCAAGAGTTGATATCTAAAAGGTAGCTATGACATGGCCAATTTTTTTTTAAGGCTGACATTTTGGGGGTAAAATGTCAAAACTGTCATAAAACTGGTTACTATGGGAAGAAGGACAAATTACATGCAGGCCTAAATATGTTTAAAATTAAAAGGGTGTACGACCGTAGATAATATATTTACCTTCCTTTTCCAAAAAGAAACGTCATGACTAAGGCATGGGGAGCCCTGATTTTAACACCGTACCTGTTGGATTTGGGGAAAGACACAAACAAACACAGTTTGGTTAACATTTTATTAGTTTTTTTGACAAGTCTTGCCTATTTCAAAACAACTGAAGTATTCTAAGAAAGATATTCTCTCTCAAGAAGGTGCGATTGATGTGAACATTTTGTCCCATGAAGTCAGCACCCCCGCCCCCCCCCCATGCAATTTTTTGTATTGAAACACCCCCAATTCAAGCATTTGTACACATGGTACAGGAGCAGTGCTCAAAATCTGCATACAATTTATGGTGTTTGCGTAGTTTAGGACACCTCTAGAACATTTTTTTTTTACATTGTGTAGGCCTATACATGTAGCTCTTATTCTTAAAATAGTTGTTATCATTCCAAAATGATATTTGCAAACTTGAGTAAGCATTCCTAAACCCTCCTACTGTTATATTATAAACCATCATACCATATAAAAAAACCTAAGCCCTTCCTCTCCAACAGCTTGTGTTTCAACCTGAAATTCAGGTTTTGATAGGTAGGGTAGTTGGCTCGCGAGAGAGGGAGCGTTAATCCTAAGACCTAACAACTCTCGGTGTGATTAATTTTGACAATATTGCAGATTTTGACAATATATAGTGCAGAAATGCAGTTTTCTCGATCACTTTTGTCGAACTAATAAAGTTAACATAGGCGCTGGCGCTGGCCTAACTTGTCTTTGTCATCGTTTTTCAACCCATAATTTCCTCGTGTTCCTCTCAAAATCAAAGCCCTGCCCTACTTCCACGAAAAATCTCGACGATATTCAACACAACCCCGAGCTAATTTAGATGAGTTTTACTACAAACTTAATAAAAGTGGATTTTCCTCCTGCAGGAAAAGTGTCCTAAAAAGTACACGATCACCCAAATGTGACCCGCTCTGCAAAAAGGGCACATAAGTCGCTGTATGCTTTTACGAGTTATGGGCCGTTCAATGTGAAGAGGGTGAACAATTCTTCAAACAAGTGATTTTGAAGGGAGGGAATTGTTTGCATCTTTGATACCTATATTATTCTATTTCATAACAAAAATCTTTGATTTCAGTAAATAAAGTTGGAAAAAGAATGTGTTTTTGTCGAGTGCTTTCATCTATTGCTTTGCTTTTTTTGTTTTTTAAATGGCTTGTTTCTCCTTAAGTCATTTCAAGAAATTCCTGAAAACAAACATGCAAATTTCCAAATATCTCGTGATTGCAAAATGCTAGAGACCTCAGACATATACCATATGAAAGCTTATAAAATGGCCTTTCCAGCTATATATAAAACACTATTTTCAAATTTTGCAACATAAGTGCCCTTTTTGCAGAGCGGGTCACAAATGCACTGTCATTGTGTCAATGTGACCGTCCATGGTGACAGCCCATGGCTTTTTTTTAAAAGCAAAATGCAAGCATCCTCTGTCTGTCAAAACTAAACGATTTATTGCCTTTTTGTACTTGGCGAACAATGGACATACTTACACTGCTCCATTTCTCAGACCTTTAATGACAGCCAAAGCTTCTCTGTACTTTCCCGAGGTTAAAAATCTATTTACACACTCCAAAATCGCCAATCCCGTGGGCGCCGCCATCTTGATTTTGATAACTGGTTCCGAGCGGCCGCTCTTGCGATAAAATACTGGTTACCAACTGTCGTGCAATTAGTCTAGCGCCCTCTGTTGTCCTAAAAAGAGACTAGTTCCCAGTCCTTCCATTACAATTAGGCTAAAAAAAATAGTCGTGTTGCCCGCCGCGGTTTTTTCCATTTTTTTATATTTTTAAATACATTTTCAAAACCTTACCTTTTCCCGCACAAAATGAACACGTTTGATTAAAATCAGTCTCCAAATACAGCTACGACGGCACAATCGTGCATTTCGCAATCTCACTTTTAAATAAAGCTCCCTTTTTTGCCTACCGTCTTCAGAGTTAAACGACAATATTAATAGTACTGTTTTCATGGATGGTTAAAAAAAACAAAAAACAAAAAACAAAAAAACCGACCGACCCTCACGATTTTTTACATTCAACGGCAACACAAGTTGTTTTAATTAGATGTATATATATTTGTTGACAGTAACATTGAAACAAAATCTGCATTCACCATCATTAAGAGACAAACAAGTACAGTCCAAATCTTTTTTAGGCATCTATACGTTTTATTTTCTTTTTTTTCTTTTTTTTTGAAAAAATAGTTTTACATATATTAAGTGCAAGGGTTTTGTAAGAAAAAGTCAACCGGAACCGACTGTTCATTCTGAATACAAAGATGACAATAGAACAAATATAAAGTAAATACTGAAAAAATTATGCTATTAAGACAATTGGTATTTTATTATTTTACAAAAGTAGATATTTCGCTGACATCAATAGAATATGAATACGAAGACATCATGCCTAGCGGGCCATCTTCGAGGCCAGTGTCTTAAAATCTTTTGTGCAAAAGTTGGTCAAAATGGGTTGATATTTTGCCCAGTGTTGGGCAACATATCAACAACCCAAAATCTTGGGCAAATTCTTCCCAATAATTGGTCCATTTTTACCCGAATTAACCAACAATGTGGTAAATTAATACCAATGTTGGGTAAATAACAGTTGCCCAATTATGTTTTACCCAACGTTTTTACAGTGGTACAGCATTACAGAATTGGGATTCTCCGAGTTAATACAGAAACAGTGCAATTCTGTAATACAGAAACAGCGGAATTCTGTAACGAATTCTGAGGGACAGCCGCCACGCAAGGCCTATACAATTTGGTACATTTAACTGGCAGAGTTTTCCCTTCTCATAAAGTTCCTTCAAATGGGTTAAATCAGCTATGCTCCCTTCAAATTCCAAACTAATGGGAAGGGGTGCTTTTTCAGTGTTTGGGACCCTAATGTTTCCATTTTCTTTTAATATTTCGACAAAATTCAGATATTCTAAAACAATTTAAACATAAAGAAAAATCCTCTTTTAAAATGTCATATTGTAGAAGAAATACTTTTAACTAAACATGTTAATTTCACCTGGTTTTGTTCTATACAGATACAGTGCATATACAGATTTTTTCTACTCTAAACAAAATAATAATAAAAATCAGACCTGAAAACCCAACAATAAAAGTAACATAATTTTCAAAGACAAAAAACTTTTAAATAATCTATTGATGCAATGCATATATTTTAAAATGCAGATTAAAGTTCATTTGTAAACAGACTGAAAAGTATTTTATTTAGAAACTTCGATTGTGACAAAATGAATATTTTAAAAAGTGAATTTTTTTTCTTCTTATACCATCTGACAATTTCGTTTGTGTTCCTGTACACGCTGATGCTAGTCTGAAAAAGAACTATGGGCTCAAGTACAATTTAAAAGAAAAGTGTGGAAAGTATTCGGGATTCAGCTTCTGTATGTTGTATTCTTGTGTTATATTCTTCCTCTTCTTCATATTAAAAATATGACTATTACAAGACTCCTAATTTTGTTTAACCCAAACTCCCAACATTATTTTTCCTCCAAGTAATCTGAATCCTCCAACATCCTCTGATTTCAAAGTGTTCAAGCTGCATGTAACCTGAATCCTCAAAAATCCTCTGATGGGGACCATTGCATGAATCCTCCAAAATCCTCTAGGGGTTTTCGTAAACACCCTAGTAATAACCTCAAACCTCCGGAATCAACCAGCATCAGATTGGGCCTGATGACCTGGATCCTCCATTTTCCTCCAGAGGCAAAATCCCCTTATGGCAGCCCCACAATCCTGCAAATTCATCCATTTGGCAAAGAGGATTTTATAGGATTTGGGAAATTTAGGGTTAATGGAAGTCATGCGTGGCATGGTTGGCTTGTGCGTAAAGCGCTCGCCTCTCACCAATGTGGCCCGGGTTCGATTCCCGGCTCGGACCATTATATGAGTCGAGTTGTGCGTTGGTTCTCTCCTGTGCCACGAGGGTTTTTTTCCATCTCTGGCTGTGCTCCGTGGTCATATATGGGTCGATGTGGCCGGCTGCCAGAGGTGCCTTTACGTGCCAGCGACTCGACCACGTTGTAGCCGCGTCCTTTGGAATTCAGCATCCCAGCTGCGAGTAAGGATGATCAGCCTCCCAAATTATTATTATTATTATCCAATACAAAGCCACCTTAGGTTAAGGGCTACAGTAGAGGTGGTGCGGTTGGCCACATTTTAGGTTGCCAGCCCTACCACCCTTACGGTTTTCCTGGGTCCAGATCTAAATAGAGGATAAATCTTCAATAGACACCATAGAAATTATTCCCATTTTCTGACCTAGACCCAGGAGGGGTAACTTCCACCGTTGGCGAGACTAACTCACCTCCCCCAAGTACATGAACCCATACATGTACCTCCAGCATGTAGTGACTTCTGCGATCTTAGCCAATGGAGAAGATCACCACTAGCTCAATGATGATGATAATGGCGACGATGACGAGGATAGCGATGCCGACTAACAGACTGATAAGCGACATCTTGCGGGCTGCCTGGGACGACAGCTTGGCATTCTGTTCATCTCCCATCTGGGCAGCTCTCCGCGACTGCGACAAAGCAAAACACCACTTGCATAAGATTTCAATTTACAGGGCTCAACCTGTTTACCCTCTTTGAATGCGGACGACGCCCATAGTCGCAGTTTGAAAAAGACCACCTGGCCGGTTGATGTCTATAGGCGCACTCCTGGGCATACTCAATCCATTCATCTTTCAGCTATATTGCTCTTGAATGGGAGTGTAATGAACAGATGAAGCTTTTTCAAACAAAGGTTTTACTCACACGAAAGGGGGCGGGGGGGGGGGGGGGGGGGGGGGGGGAAAGGGCACTCGAAGTGCGATGCATAGGACCACTCAGTGTGGTGCCTATTCTTGGCTGCACAATCCTTTGTCATACCCCCTCCCCAAATCAATAAGAGTCAAAAATAAGGGGTTAATTAATACCAGCCTACCTGCATGTACAGTCACTAGTACAATTTGAGAAGGACAAACTGACATGTATTGGGACTTTGTGGAAAATCACGTACAAAGGGGACTAAAAAAGAAAATGGGTCTTTAGGAGATGAACAATTATGCAGAGATATTTTTTTTTTAGTGAAAGAAATATTTTCTGCAGCTAATCAAGATTTCTGCAACTTCATGTACTTGACTTTTTACAGTATTGAGGGAAGTCTAGGATAAAACGCCATTCGATGATAAATAGTGAGTCGCTTGATTTTTAAAGAGGAACTAAAACGGCAATTTTTTTTTGGACTTTTTTGACTTATCTGATAGTTTATGCCTCCCCAAAACTAATGTAACAAGTTTCATGATTCTGAAAAATAAAAAAAAAAATTTTTGAGCCTTTTCTTTCTGAGCCACTTTGACTCGATTCAGAAAAGGCCGAGGTCAACTGCGTGCCATATCGCGCGAGTATTGACGTATACGTGTAGAAACATGACGTCACTGTATTATACGACAATGTTTTACGTAGAGTCTGTACGTATGTTTTTGTCTAAGGCTAGTATTACTTGCTGTGCTTTTTGCTAATGATTCAGGAGTAACACTACGATAAACATATTTTAAAGTGTTGACATCTTTGTGAGACACATTTAGAATTGGGGTTGTAGGCTTGTTCTTGCTGAAAAGCTAGTTATGAGTCATACTTTCCTTTGTTTGCAGTCGGCTTTTATTGGAACCTGCGCGGTGAGTTGTGTGTGAGCTGATGCTATACTCTAGTCTGGCGACTTTGCTTATGCAGCCCTCATAAGGACCCGCACCTTCTCAGAACCATACACACAATTTCTGTTATAAGGTACCAGACTCAATCGCATGCAGCGCATGCGGTACCGTGCGTGTACAATGCATGTTGAGTCAAGCGAGCGTGGACAGGGAGACAGCCGGGGCTCTGGCTGCTCAAGACGGCAACCGCAGGCAACGTCGTCGCGGTGGTGCGCGTGAGTCCGGGGCACGATTGGAATGCTCGGTGCCTAGAGTTGGAATGGCTCCAGCCTTCAAACGGAATTGTGCCTTCAAACCCAGCTGAGTTTTCATACTAACACTATCATCTATACAGTCTTTGGCGAAATGTTCTGCACATATTTTCGACCATTTCGACAGCCCAAAATCAGATATTGTATTGTCTACAAAGCGGACCCACTGTCGCCTTTGAGCTCCATTCAGCACTGGGAATCGCAGTAAGGTTAGGTCAGGGTTTTTGTCGCTGTTCCTCGTGCAACCCCCAACTACACACGATCGAGGCATAATGATTATCTCAGAACCATGCTCATACTGAAATAATATCAATATTAGACAAAATAGACGGGAAAACGGAGTTAGGTCGACAAAAACTCTTTAGCAGCATCAACTCCACGTACGTACATGCATAGTGTTTGGCTGTAGCATCAACCGACTCTACACGTGTACGTCACGGGGTCACGTACATACATTTAACATACATAATGAGCTTTCGCGAAACAGGATAAATGGTTCAGAATAACAACCCTTTTTTTTAAATAAAAAAATTCCTCTCGTCTGCAAACTAATCTCCATCAGTTAAAAGAGTATTTAAACTGTCGGGAAAAGTCCAAAAAGTCAACAAAAAAATTGCCGTTTTAGTTCCTCTTTAACCCTAACTCCCTACATCATTTTCCCCGCATGTAACCTGAATCCTCCAAAATCCTCTTATGGGAACCATAGCATGAATCCTCCAAAATCCTCTAGGTTATTTTTGCATACCCCTAGTAACCTCAATCCTTCAAAATCCTCATGTATCACATTGAGCCTGATAACCTGGATCCTCCATATTCCTGCAGGGGCAAAAACCCCTAGTAACCTCAATCCTGCAAAATCCTCCAATGCATCAACTTCCAAGTGCCCTCAATCCTCCAAATTCCTCCATTTTGCAAAGAGGATTTTGGAGGATTTGGGAAGGTTAGGGTTAAGGGAGGTGGAGATGGACATGTGGGAACAGGTTGATCAACTTTAAACATGAAATACAAGTTGGAAAATCTAATCACCAAGTGTATGATACGCATTGGCCAGTTCTTTATTGAGGTAGCCAATCAGGTGTAGGAATGACAGACCTTCTTACCAGATAAACCCTCCTATGCAATTATGCAAACATACATTCTGAGCCATGTTTTTTGTATGGGTCAAAATCAGTCAAGGTGATTGTTTTTGACCCTCCTGCCATAGTACAAAACCACATGTAATCTGATCATGTCTGTGTAAAAGTATAGCAGGGGAGGTGGAAGGAAATTTTGACTGATTTTGACCTTTTAAATAGTAGAAGGGTTTTAATATTGGTCAAACCAACCACAAGGGAAACTGACTGGGTAAATTTGAAAGAACTTTTAAAGTGAACAAAGAAAACTGGCAGGAGAGGAATTTGAATCACTTTGAAAAATATATTAACCCTCCTACTATAACTATCACAACCTATCAAAAAACCAACCCCCTTATTCTCTCATAGCTTGTGTGTTACAACCTATCACTCGATAGGTTTTGATAGATAGGGTTAATTGACTGCATTTTGGCACCGAGAGAGGGAGGGTTAACCCCTTGGGCACGGTATTTTACGGGAGAAGTCAGGGTGTTGCAGCGGTTCTGGCAGCCAAATCGAACCGCTACAATGTGTTTGTGCAGTCAAGCATGACATAAACAATAATCCAACAATGGATTGAAACTGCACAAACGGCGGCCAATATAATGGCGTCACCCGGCCTGGTGGCACTTTTTTGTTTGACGCCATATTGCATCATCCGTACGCAAGGGGTTAATATTGACAACAAGTTGTAGCCAATCGGTACAATGTTGCAGCTCTTGCCCTAGACTGGTTCCCAGTCCCTCCTTTATCGCTTTCATTTATGCGGAGTGGTAGCTGTTGGTCCTAATTACCATAAACCTGGCATAATAAGTTTGTTCGGTATCTCGAAGGTCAAAGGTTATTCGGGATAAAACTGCTGACGGAATGTCACGTGATGTTACGCGCATGCCCATTCCGATTGAATTTAACACGTGCGCGTTGCGCGACCACCTTGCGCCTTCATACGCGCATATTAGGTCACAGGTCATTCGGGATAACTTTGTCATTGCGTATAAATAACAAAAAATGCACTACGCTGGCGATGGCTAATCTCTTCTTTCACTTAACCCTAACAGTACTTGACCCGTCAAAAGCCAACAGCATGTTTGGTTAGAATCTATTAGGATGGGTACTGGACCCCCCCAACTGATAGTCCATTACACTGAGTTTGGCATACCACCAGAATCAGAGTCCAACAATTTGTGTGTACAGTTTACCATATGGTGTTGGAATTTGCAAGGATGGGTATGGTTCCTAGTAGGGCTGTTGTCGTTGGCGATTTGTCTTGTCGACATGTCGGCAAAATAAAACTCTGACGTCGACAAATTGTCGACAAAAGCAAGTTACAAGTCGGGTAAATAAATCGCGTATTGACTAAAACACGTAAAACGCGGACGTGAAGTCCGATTTCTTACCTTTTTTCTTTAGTCTTTACTGTAATAATTGTTGAATTCCTGGTAATTTCCGACGTTCATAGTTTAAGGTAAAGTAAATGTATTATTTAAAACAACAAACATTGTTCTTCTCCAAGGATCCTGTTGCATGTAACCAGTTAAGCTAAGTTGGCGCACACGTGGCCCATCGCCGTGCATTGAACTCAATTTGTTTCGTGCGCCGCCATAGTGAAAGATAGGTAAAGAAAGTGGTGTACAGGGAAACTCACGGGCTAAATACACCGCAAGTAAGTCGGCATTTTGGACAAGAAAACATTTTTAAAAACATGGGTTGTTAATGCATACTAGAACATTATCCCTAACCCTCCAGGGTATTTTGGCTAGAAACCCTGCCAGATGCATCAGATTGCATACTTTGTCACATTGACTTGTGTGCAGAGTGCAGCAAGGTCAAGCTGTCACCACAGATGCACTGTGCTGCGTCTGGCAGGGTTAGGGTTAAAGTAAGCTAGGTCTCACATTAATAGTATATTATGTGTAACTTGTGACACAAATCGGTGTTTTATCGCACACAAATTGCGTGTGATGTTTTTTTTATTTATTATTTTTTGTCGACAATGAGTCATTTGTATCGACATGTCGGGAAAATGTCGTTGTCGCCAACATTGTCGACAAAAGGCCTGTCGACAACAGCCCTAGTTCCTAGTAATACTATGGCGTTAGGGTTAATACTGGAAGGAAATGCAAAGCACTGTGGCTAGCTAATACCATAACCTTCCCTTGATGCATGCAAGCATGGCCTGTTTGTTTCACACACGCAGGTCCAGATCTCGATCAGTGATCCGTGCATTGGTTCACAGACCAAAATCCGCCTGATGGATGGAACCGCTGGATCACAGATCGAGATCCAGATCTGTGTGAAACAAACGGGTCCGATATTATGTTGACCCCAGATCAAAAGTTACACAAAATCTATCCAATGAGAATCAAGCTGAAATTAGCTGCCACTAGTAACCTTGGATACGTTGGTGGTAGGGTGTGCATCTGAACCGGGTACCCGAGTGCCCAACCGCTAATGTCAGGAACCGGTTCCAAATTATGGAATCGAGTACCTGTAACTGAATTAACATATTACTTGGTAATTTCTTAGACAATGAAAAGGAAAGTTTTTGAATGTCATTTGTGGAGAATTTTCACAATGAAAACGGCGGTATGTGGGGAAAACAAAACAGATTAATGTTTATGGCACTTGCGAGAATGCAATTTACACCCTTAAGCTATAGAACTCAATGTGTATCTTGCTGCATTGATGTACCGATGTGGTAGTGTTAACGTCAGGGATCGAAATATCCACTGGACCGCTGGACTGAATCCAGTGATTTTAGCATTGGTCTTGTGAACTCTTGACCGAACTAGTCCGGTGGTCTAGTGATTTTTTTCATACACTGCATGAAATGCTATCACTAAAAAAATGTTTTAATCTGGTAAACTGAAAAAGCCCCATAGTTTTGAGGCAGGGAGTTTCAATCAAAACAGCATTTCTAATAACCCCTCCCCCCACAAGGTCGGCAAAGGGGAAAAAATCGAAACAGCACACTCATTCAAAACACTGTTCTGATTTTTACCATTGGTCTTGTGAAATACCTTCCAGTCTAGTATAATTGTTGTGCTACTAGCCTAGCTGTCTAGTCGATTTTTACCTGAAATTCGACCCCTGAACGTGCGGACCTTTACGAACAATATGAACAGCAATTTCCAAGATTGAATTTTTGGGAATGGCTTTCTTCAATGGGTACCTGGGTACCCGGGTACCCGTGCACCCGTGCTTTTTACAATCGAGTACCCGATTCCCATACTACCCGTAACACCCTAAGTGGTGGGTACAAGACTACAAGTAAAGGGCTTGGGTAGTTTCGTAAATACTCACGTCCAATGATTTGATGATGGCGATGATCCCAGTGGGCCAGAAACAGAAAATGGTAACGAGAATGGCTTGTATGAAGTAGTCATCAGGGGGGCTGGCCATTGGCTGTGGGTTCTGAATGATATACTGGACTTGTGGCACTGTCTGCAAATTGGCGTAAAATCATGTACAGATGTTAATATTTCATTACTACAAATTGCTATTTGACAGTAAATTACAATTTATATTACATTTTTGCTATAAACTTTATTATTAAACTGCTACGTCAGTGTTTTTCGTGTGTACAAATAAATTTTCAAATTGAACTGCCAATGTGTTAACATTAGATAGTTGAAACATGAATGGATTGAGTTTAATTTACATCAATCTTTCAAAGTAGCACAGCACATGATATTATGGAAGACCAGAGTGCATGGTGTGCTTTTTTTCAAAGGAAATCCAAGAAATTGAATGTTTTTTATTCAGCCTACAGACAAAGCAGTTTTAACACTCTGAAATCAGGGCTGTAGTGGAGTCCATCACAAGTCCCTGCAAGTCCATCACAAACCCTCCAGTCCTAATCCCAATCGCAAGCTATTCAAATGAGCTTTGACAAAGGCATTCCTTTGTCATTGTTCATCCAGTTACTTGTGACTGGTTTTATGACTGGCTTTATGAAAGGACTTGTGACTGGACTTGTGACTGGACTTGTGACTGGACTTGTGACTGGACTTGTGACTGGACTTGTGACTGGACTTGTGACTGGACTTGTGACTGGACTTGTGACTGGACTTGTGACTGGACTTGTGACTGGACTTGTGACTGGACTTGTGACTGGACTTGTGACTGGACTTGTGACTGGACTTGTGACTGGACTTGTGACTGGACTTGTGACTGGACTTGTGACTGGACTTGTGACTGGACTTGTGACTGGACTTGTGACTGGACTTGTGACTGGACTTGTGACTGGACTTGTGACTGGACTTGTGACTGGACTTGTGACTGGACTTGTGACTGGACTTGTGACTGGACTTGCAGGGACTCGACTACAGCCCTGTCTGAAATCTGCCATAATTATTACCGAGTACGCTGGCGGTGCCTGACCAGGAGAGTACAGCTGTGGCTGGGCCTGAGATGGCTGGGCCTGAGGAGGCTGGTCCTGTTTGTCAGGCAAAGGAGCGGCTTGTGGGTTTCCTGCACGATGGACCAAAGAAAGTCAGAAGATGGAATTTTTGCATTGGGGATGATGTAAATTAGAACAGAGATAAAAAATAAAAGATGGCGATCACCGCGACGCACAGTAAACACGCAAAACCACGTTGATGATTCGCATGGCAACTTGCCGTAAAGCGCGTAAGAAAATTGCATTTTCTACCGCAATAAACTGTTCAAAATTACAAAAAAAAGATGTCAAAAGAATTAAGAGAAGTCTGCTTTTAAAAAAGTCATTTTGGAATGAGAAAAAATACCCTTGTCTTGAGTTGACTCTATCTGATCAAACACTACACAATCGCCGTAAATCTCAATAAAGGAATAGAGGAATTTTACATTAGCCCCATCTGCGAACTTCCGGGTTGAATGAAAGCGAGAATGTCAGTGGCAAACAAAACAACTCTTTTCAGCACATTCATTCATGCATGAATTAATCAGGCCATGATAAGGAAGCGCAGGCGCACGATCAGCAGAAAGTTGTTTAAATGTGACCGTCCATGGAGAAATAAAACATATTTCTCCATGGCTTATGCTGTGAGTGTGACATTGAGATCCTCGTTTTCAAACGCGGGAGTGCGCAGATCGGCGCTAAACTCGTCGTTGTGGGATTCCTCTATAGTATTATCGATCCTACCTTGATTTTCCATGACTGTTGACGTCCGTGTGTTGTCGGGTATATTTTGGAAACTAATAGTAATATAATACTGACTAGAGTGATTACGACGACGTACGTAACGTAAACAGAGCAATGTCACTGGTCTCCATGTACGAAAATCTGGATAGATCATTGGCTGTTATGAGGACTGCATACCAGTTATATACCTATATATAAATATGACGTCATTGCCTATGGTATTGTATGTACAGCATGCATACAAATAAAACGCTGCGAACAAGAATTTTGCTAATTTTGGAAATATAGGCCAATATAGGCTAAATTGTTCATTAAAATTCAAAACTTTTCCCGAATAGATTACGTACGAAACTGAGGAAAACCAATTTTTAATGGAGTAATTTTCGATAAAGGTGTATAATTATGAACAACTGCAAAACAACAATCGGCTATTTATACGACTTCATCAAGAGGCATTCAAGCCTGAGGTCTTTTTTTAAACTTAAAATCATCATTAATTAATATTATTATTATTATTATTATTATTATTATTATTATTATTTTTCTCTCAATTTTTCAAAAATATTATTGTCATTAAAATGAAACTGTTTTAACACCGACTTTTTTCAGCGGTTTTAAAAGTAGGCCTATATGTGACAGTTATCCTCCATCATCATCATCATCAAATTTTGTTTATTTTTATAACTTCCTTTGAGAGTATGGTACGCATACAATCACAGAGAAACGTAATATTCACCAAACATAGTCATGTGATCCTCTCACGTTGGAAATAGTGTGTGGACTTCAGCGCCAGTTATTGATTATTATGCAAAAGTGTTGACCTTTGGTGTTGATAAAATCCCAACCACCAATACAATTATTAAACCGCCATTCTCCACACTGGTCAATGATTAAACCAATAGGCCTATACCCTCGACCAAGCTGCACATGTACGCTGTCAAAGTGCAAACAAAATTATCTACCTGCTTAATACTGAGATACAGTACATAGACAAAGGAGTCTTTTTCCTTCACTCAAAGCAGACATATTAATTTGGCCCAGGAATATCCCCGTTAACAGCGTATAGGATCGCAAGCACTTTGAGTGACAAGTGAAGCGTGTTGCACAGTGCAGCACTACGTACCACTAGTCGTCATGGCAGGTATCGTAATTTTGTTTGATCTCAATTCGGAATAATTGTATTGCTATTCCTCTGAACACTGCAGATTGTATCAACGTTTCGGTCGTAACTCTCTGGCTCTCTTCGTCTACGGTATGATTACAATCCTGCAGCTCCATCAGTGAGCCATAGGCCTATATACATGAACAACCTACACTATAGGCCGTGGTGCAAAATGAGCACATGGGATATCTATGGACGTATGGTTCAATACCACACGGTGTTGGACGAACACCATTTATTTTCCAACGTATGTCCATACCACACACATAGGCCTGCCTATCACTATGAACATCTAACAAAAGAAAACCCACGCAGTCCTTTGTTTGTAACAAAGGACTGCGTGGGTTTTCTTTTGTTAGATGTTCATAGTGTATGCAGAAAGAAAAACATGAAGTTACAGCTCAATTAATTGAATGGCTATTTTACTGCACCTATAGCCTAGACGCTGGTGACAGCGGTACTTTTTGCTAGTTCTGACCATGCGCGCGTAGTTCTGAACATATGTGCGCGACTGGTGAGAACAATAGAAAAGGACCGGTATGCCTGCTGCCACCAGGGTATCAAAAGTCAACCATTGTTCCCCTCATCCCCGCCCTACCCCACGGGAAGTCGGGAAGTTGGTAATTGCGTCAAGTTCTGTACCGGGGGGGGGGGGGGGGGGGGGGGGGGGCTTTGGTCCCCCGTGGAAATATAAATGGAGAATGATTCCCTAGGGATAGGGGGTTTTGTCACTTTCAAAATGACAATCCCGATATTGGGATGGGCAACAAAGAGGGTGGTTGGTGGGTGGGTGTTGGGGACAAAAAGTACCCAGGAACCTCCAACGTATTGTAAAGGACCGTGCTCGAGTTACCGTTTGATCATTAGAGTTCTGTTTTTGGTTTTATTTTACTCGACAACAATAGGTCTACACGTAGGCCTATAATACCTAGAATTTTGCACAACGCAGTGGGAACCGGAAGAGAAAAAAATACAATTTTTTTTTTTTAAATATATTTGTAATGCTAGGAGTAGGAGATGTCAGCGCAGCTCGACAGGTGTGGGTGAGTGGACAGTAAACCTGATTGCGAGAAGTAAAGGCTGTGGATCTAACTTCGTTGAGGAATATTGGACAGGCTTGTAACTGAAATCAGATTTTCCCTATATACATTGTATTGCCCACCACGACCGAGATTCAGACCAGTTCCAAGCCCCAATTTTACGCCCAAACCATAGGGTGTAATACGAGGGAAAGGGAAGTACAACTGGCGGATAAAGCACAAGAGCTCCCAGGTTCGTGCGGCCGTCAGGAACCCTTAATCCCGGCATTAGTTGTGTGGGGTACGGGTTGTGGCTTTTTGGACGGATGAGGGCTGGAAGCCACATCATTACATCAACCAGCAGCGTTATGAAGACATCAGGTAGCTTGCAAGAAGGTAATAAAACATTAATTTAAGGTAATATATACAACATTTGCAAACATAAAAACAACACTACTGAATTATTATTGAATAGGGGGCCTACTTTATTTGACTGTTTAAGTAAGTAAACAATATAGTCTCAAGCATTCTGTGAAATCATGGCACCCGGTGTGCTGTCATTTTTAAGAAAAGTGATATTTTGGTATCAATTTCCAGCGATGGTCGGCCGACCATCGTTGGAAAAACACTGATTTTTTCTTCAAATACTGCCCCCAATTTACCAACTTTAGTTAGTCCACATTTTGTTTGGCAGTTGGTTACACATCAGTGAACGGTGCAGGCCAGCTAGTCTAGTTCCCCGACCTGAAGTCTACAAGTTACTCCGTTTTGTCTGAAGTAGGGCCAGAGAACCAGACTTCAAGACCAACATTTTGTTCTCTTTGTTTTCCCAGCATCTATACGCACACAAAACCTTATACACAAGTCACGTGTTATATTATTTAGTATACTAACCCCCAAATCCATTAATTTCTGGCACAAAGAAGCACAATGTGATCTTCAGACGTTCGGTCTGTGGAGTCTTCATCTCTCAGCGACTCACTGAATTTGGTTTGGTCTATATCTGGTGAAAATTTCACTGAAAAAAATTCTGAAGTCTCTCTTTTTGTTCAGTTCTCATCTTTAAAACCAAGGACAGTATCGATACCAGCAAAGATAGAAATTCCTCGCCATCACAGTGCACGGGAGGATCGGTGTCCTATGATCGATTTCGGAATCCGACCGAATCAGAAGAATCGAAACAGCCAGGCGTTGATGTCGAGCTGGGCCAGCATTCGAAGTACGCAAATGGTGCCGAAGCTAGGAAAGATGGGGTAAGTTAAAGTTAGGGTATTCATGCGGGTTGGATATAGAGAGGGAGCAAACAAAATGACCAAAATCTCTGGAAAAGCAACACAGATTACCCAAAAAGTTTGTGGTTGGGATCTCCTATAGGCCCTACGGGTTGAGACGTAATGGCGCTTTGAATTTGTCCTGAAAAAATTGTCTGTTGCATTATTTTCATTTTTCGTCCTGAACTCGTTCCCATGTAGAAGACAGACCAGTGCAACGGAGCATCAGTCATCCGGGTGCACCCATCAGCGACGCCCTCAACGATAGAAGCCGGAATTCCGGAAATGTACCCCCGAGATGCTGACGTATTACCCACCGCCATATTGATAACGTGTTGCTGTCCCGTGTGCGGCTGCATGTCCATCTCATTGGCTCAAAAGGTAAAAGCCGAATCACATGACGCGTAATTTTGTGAACTAAAAATGCATTTCGTTCCCAGAATCTCACACTCCCCAAAATGTTCACTCCCCTGTGTCATTGAATTCCCTATTTATACTAGTACACGTCATTTCGTTCCCTCGAAACAACTCGTTCCTGTGAAATTCAATGAGTCTTTGAGAAAATTATGTTCGGGAAATTTGAAAGGAAAGAAGATATTTTCGTGAAAACTAAAAATCTGTTTTGAGCCAACGAAGTAATATTTGTGAGAAATAACCCCCATTAAACAAATGTGTTTCCGATCTGGAATAACAGTTTTGCTGAAATTTAGTAATAAAAAAATGTTTTTTTGAGGAAACGAAATACGAAGACCCCGATGAGTTTGGCGTAGTCCAGGTTCACTATGCATGTAGGACCTGAGTACCTGAGGGGGGGGGGGGGGGGGGGACAGTCATGCTAATGCACTGATCAAGCATCGCAGTAAAATACATACATTTGTTTGTTTTATTGTTTTATGGAAGTCGCCCAATACAATGCTAAAAACCCCTCTATAGGCAAAGGGCTATAGGTGGTGTGGTTGGCCACATTTAAGGTTGCTAGCCCACCCACCTTTACGGTTTTCAAGGGTCCAGATCTAAATAGGGGATAAACCCTCAAGAGACATCAAAGAAGTTATCCCAATTTTCAGACCTTTTGACCCTGGCGGGTACGGTAACTTCCACCGTTGGTGAGACCACCTCATTCCTCTGTCAGCGGCGTAGCTAACAGGGGGAGGGGGGGGGGGGGGACGTGGGGGGGGGGGGTTAATTCCCCAATAACAAATCGTCGACTCCCAGTCACCCCCTCCCCACACGCTGTAACATCTACCTCCCACTCGCCCCCTATGGAGAGAGCCCTAGCTGGCTGCGCTGCTGTCCCCTGCCAAATTGCTGAAATTTATGTTACTTCTTCCAGGCACGTCGACTCCGGGAAGCCGGCAAGTACCACGCTTCGGCCCAAGCCACACAGGACTCCACCTGGTGGGCGTGGTCGGCCGCCCTTTCAGGCTGCTTCATCCTCCTCGGTCTCGCCCTCTCCGTCATGGTATTCCTACTGATGCTGTATGTATAGCTGCTGTCGATGTCCACGATCGTAGCTCGGGTCAGTTTCACTGGTACTATATGGGCCACATTTCCGTCCGAACGAGGGCGCTCTTAAAGAGTCTCCAGCATTTTTTTTTCGTTAAGATCTTCGAAACAAACTAGCGGTTTTAAAACGACGGATTCTTTATTCTTAAATCTTTGTAATAACATGTAATAAATGTATTGAAATTATCTGGTCCATTGTACTTATAACTTTTGTAGTTTTGTATTCGAAACTGATATCCTGTGAAAAGGTGTTTTAATGCTGTAAAAGAATAGTGTTTTTTTAATCTCGGATTTTTTTTGGTGAGTCTTGTTGTGCTATACGTCTCGAGGTGCCCATAAATAAAGACTAATATTTTCTACAAAACGTACCGGTACTCGAAGCATTAAATGTGACCCGCTCTGGAAAAAGGTATATTATGTCGCAAAATATGAAAAATTAGTTTTATGTATGTTTGGAAAGCCCGCAATGTAAGCTTTCATTTGGTACATGATAGAGCTCCAAAGCCCTTTCCGTTCTGGAGATATCGCATTTTTGCATATTAACTAGTTCTATGGAGTTCAAATTGCACAACAGAGAAATCAGGCTTTGAAATAGCTAGTTCTTATACAATGCAGTGGAACAATGCACTCTAAAAAGGTTATTTGTTCACTTTATTCACTGAAATCAACATTGCTGTGCACCAAACCTGAAACTTCAGATAATTAAGATGTCATTAAAGACAAAAACCAAAAAATGAATTTTAACGAAAATTTTCACCCTCTTAACATTGAAAGGGCCATTACACGTAAATGCATAGCGCGACTTATATCACCTTTGTTTGGAGCGGGTCACAAATCTGATAAAACTTGTCTGAAAAACTTTGGTATTAAATTCACACCATGTGATAGTTATATGCATTACATGTATACACTGTAAAAATAAATCTGTTATTTTACATCAAAAGTGATGGCAGCAGAGACGCCAGACATTTTGCTGTTTTCTATTTTTACATCACATGTTGTAGATATTTTTTGCAACATTTGCGTAAAATAATTGTACACTTTATTTGTAAAATTACTTTCGTCTGTAAATTGTTTATGCAAAAGCAGTCATTCGCATAAAATAAAATTATCAGTTAGGCCTAAATACCATAAGAACTGTAAAATAATAAACTTATTGTGCCATTTTGAGTCCACAGTCGATGTGCAATTTTATGGACTTTAGCAATATAGCTAGCGAACGTCAATGTGTCACCTAAAATGTCAATCAGTGTTAATAATAGCACCGTATAATATGTTTCTTACCCTATTACCACATTACCCGATTCACAGTCGTACATCAGATATGTTAGTAACGGACGTAAATGATATAAATGTGCATTGGCTTTCGCCTCTACTACAGTCACGGTTGATATATGAGAAAATGCCTAACGTTTATTTGTTGGTGGGCAAATTTTTTCTTTGAGACTATTAGTAGCTTAAAATAAAACACTTTACACTCGAAAGCATTCACAAGTTATCACAACAACCTCTAACCCTTACGCCGAGAAATAAAAATGGTAAAATTGCTTGTCAAGAGCAAGTCATGCTCATTCGGGGTTTTTACAAGCTGTTTTATATTTAATAATATACAGACCCAAAATTGCAGTTGCTTCCATGAAAATAACACTGTTTTGCACATATATTCACGTCATATAAATCATATTGCTTTATTTCCCTTTAAAACCAAACAAATGGCGTCGCTACTCTTATGCTGTTTCTCTGTGTGGTCTGCCCCCTCTGATCACGTGATTGTTTTCAAAATGGCGAACACATGGAACGAAATGATGGGGAACAGTGTATTCGCCGCAGCAATTGACCTTTGACCTCAATATCTGTACAGAGTAATATTCAAGTGCCTCTCGAGAGTCCAAATTTAGCATTTTATCATTGCATTGTCCTGATTATAAGTGAGCCCTTTCTATGCATTCAAACTTTGCAATGGTAGGGACGCATACAAAGTTTCTACACCTTGTAGCCCATGTCTAGTCTCTCGGGCTACATTTAGATACAGGGCTGGGGCTACATTGAAGTTCATGGTTGGGGCTACATTTAGGTACATGGTTTGGGGCTACATTTAGGTACATGGTTTGGGGCTACATATAGGTACATGGTTTGGGGCTACATTTAGGTACTGGGTTCGGGCTACATTGAGGTACAGGGTTGGGGCTACAGGGTTGGGGCTATATTTAGGTACAGGGTTGGGGCTATATTTAGGTACAGGGTTGGGGCTACATTTAGGTACAGGGTTGGGGCTAGCGGGGGTTGGGGGCTATATTTAGGTACAGGGTTGGGGCTACATAACGTGTACATGGTTGGGGCTACATTGAGGTACATATGGTTGGGGCTACATTTAGGTACATGGTTGGGTAAACATTTAGGTACAGGGTTGGGGCTGCATTGAGATACAGTTCGGGCTATATTTAGGGTTGGGGCTGCATTAGGTAGAGGGTCGTGCTACATTTAGGGTTTGGGATATATTGAGGTACAGGATCGGGCCTACCTTTTAAGGTACAGGGTTGGGGCTACATTAGGATTAGGGCTACATTGAGGTACATGGTTGGGACTACATTTAGGGTTGGGGCTGCATTAGCTATACAGGGTTGGGCTCAGCGGCGTAAGCCAGGGCTCTCTCCATAGGGGTGCGGGGGCGAGTGGGGGGGGGGGGGGGGGGGGGGGCTTGACGAGGCCATTCTGACGTTGAAGGACCCTTGAACTGGTAATTCTGTTAATATCAACTTCGCCAAATATGCACAGCATGAACTTGGTGACATAGTATCGCGTGCACGTATACAGTAGCAATTGTGTACTGTCTACGGCCCGGCCCAAGTATTTGTTTGAACTTCTTGATAATGTGGAGAATTTAAATAGCGCGCTCCATGGAAACCATGATAACATTCACAGCTATGGAGATCAAAACACATTTGATTGAGGAAACATTGATAATTCAAGATGGCAGGTACTCACAATAGGCCCACAGGTAAGACTTGTTTCGCTAAGTGATGTAAAACTGGCCAATTTCAGTGTTTGCTATATTATACATGACTTGAAGCTGGATTTGTCTATAGGATAGGCACAGTGAATATTAGCTTATGAGGTTCAGGTAATGATACATAGATGATTGACCCATGTTAGTATGTTAGAAACATGCTCATTTTCAAATCTCGTATTCAGCAGTTATTTTCTACAAGTTATTCATGGCTGTGTAAATCTCATATCGATTGGGTAATCGATTTTCAGCCAAGGAAATTCAATGAAAAGTGACGTGGCCACATCGTGTTTGTATTTCTTTATGAAGGTAAACATGAACATTTTAAGTCAAATTATTTTGTAAGCCTAAACGCAAATTGTTTTATTATTTTGTTATATTGAACGATACGAAATTATAAATGATTTTTTTATCTTTAGCAATAAAATGTGAACAATATTGGTAACTTGTTTCACACTTTCTGTTCCATAATAGTCGAATTTCGTACAGTGGACAGTCTCCCGCCAACAGATATAGTAAGTAAATTCCTTGGCTTTAATTCAAATACAATTAAAAAAATAATAAGACATTATATTTCTGTAAACTAATTGAATAAATTAATTATTTTCTATAATGGGGCAGCAAATTCATTTTGTAAATAAAAGTAATCGGCAGATGTCTATGTTTTTGTTTGACTCAACAGTCTACAAGTTTGACAGCCCCGGGGGAATGTTTTTCGTCTGGTGGCGAAGCATTCCGGAAAGACACGCATGCATCACGACATATTCTTGTAACGGTAAAATTAAATCCTATATGGTTATGCAACATGAAGTTGAAGGGACTAAAATTCAGAAGAAAATACACTGAAATCATTATACATGTAAAGATGATTTTATTTGCCGTTCCCGACTTGGTATTAGGCACTGTGTGCTAGGGTGCTTTCCGAGAGCCTGTGGGGAAAAAACATCACAGGGTGAATCGGACGGGGATGGAACCCACGACCTCCTGCTTACTCGTGTAGGACGCCGTGCAGTAGTAATCAGGAGGTCGCAGGTTCGAGTCCCACCTGATTTTGCCTGTCTCCCCACTGGTGCTCGGAAAGCGTGAGCACACGGTACTTGACACTGCGTCAGGAAGGGCAAACAAAATCCTTTACATCATCCCCGATTTTTGTTTTTTGAAATCTTAGAACGTTTGTGATTATTAGACTTATAGAAGAGCAACCTTGATTATAAGCCTATGAATAGGAGACTTTTGCGACGGTGTCATATGAATATCCGACTCCCGTGAAAATCGGACTCCTTTTCCTATTATTGGTTAAACCCTCTCACGTGACCGACCAGTGCGGCCACTCTCCAATTACTGATTCAGCGACCACTTAGGCATGTGCAATACTACTGTATTTCATAGTGACTAAATTTCACGCTACACTGGTCCTTTTTGCTAGTTTTGAGCATGCGCGCGTAGTTCTGAGCATGCGCGCGTAGTTCTGAGCATGCGCGCGTAGTTCTGAGCATGCGCGCGTAGTTCTAAACATGCGCGCGTAGTTCTGAGCATACGCACGACTGTTGAGAGCAATGGGAAAAGTACCGGTATGTGTGCTCCTATTAAATACGAATTTCTCCCATAAAATATGCATTTTAGCCAGAAGAGCAAGCACTTGATGGAAATGGCAGGAACAACCCCATTCAACCACACGAAACACCTCCAGAAACCTCAGCATCAACTTCTAACAAGGTATGCCTTGATAATAAAGTCTAAAATTGCGGGCATTCCATAAATCATAAAAATCAGGTATAATATGTATATTTGGAACAATGTGCTGTTAACGTGGCTTTACTGAATCTGCACACATTGAGTGCAAGTGGTATATCTGATTGCGTGCAGTGATCTAAAATAATCATAATTATATCCAAAATTGGAACCAGTCAAGGCAGAAATTCATCATTGTTTCTGTAGTTCTTAACAAGATTCTGCATGGTATAACAAGGGAATTGTTAGTTGATTCCAGCGTCACAAATGACAAGAAACCAAGTTAATTTAGAAAGAAAATATCGTCAAACAAATCACAAGGCAATTTGAAGGAATTTTTAAAGTAAGCAAACGCAAACTAAAGGTTTGAACCTGCGACCTCCGGAATACCGTACTGGCGCTCTACCAACTGAGCTATCTTGCCCTATGTTGGCAGTCTCCCAAATTGTCAGTGCCTTTGTTCTTTGGAAAGAAAATATTAGCGCTTACGCCATAGAATTTTTTTTTTTCAAAATCTATTTTTGAAAGTGATCATTCAGCTCTTTTAATTACAGGACAGCAACACGCGATTTACATTAGTTCGCCGGCCGGAAGTGACGGTGCTGCAGAGTAGCCCCATGTTGTACAGAAGAGAGCAGCGATTTATGGAGTGCATTCGATTTTGTTGGTGTCGGCCGATGGGTTGGATGGCCGCGTCGGCGTTAGCGAAGGTATGAAAATTAAGGCCAGTTCATACTCGCTGCATACTCACTGCGTACGCAGGTCTCTGTTCCATTTTTGGCGGTCTTCGGTGCGCAAAAGATGTACGCGCACTTTTGAAAAGATTTTGAAAGTGCGTACCATTGATCTCCATTATAGAGATCAATGGTGCGTACACACTGATCGTATGCGTTGTCGGACATATTGAAATTATTTAACATTTGACGTATGCGTATGCGCACACGCATGAAATCGAGTTCATACTTTGGCCAAGTATGAACGCTCCATCCGACAATCGAATGTGTGGATGCGCACACGAAGTCGCAGAGAGTATGAACCGGCCTTTACCAGTCGTACGTATGCTCAGAACTACGCGCGCAGAACTAACTACGGTACAGGTATGCCTGCTACCACCAGCGTTTCAAAAAGTCTCCCATTAAAGTAAGATTTTGTATCATCTTCCCCCAATGCCTATAGCTAAAGCATCCTCGAAACACACC
This sequence comes from Hippasteria phrygiana, assembly GCA_037893225.1. Classification (NCBI taxonomy): domain Eukaryota; kingdom Metazoa; phylum Echinodermata; class Asteroidea; order Valvatida; family Goniasteridae; genus Hippasteria; species Hippasteria phrygiana. Next base: position 211,110 of record JAZGUH010001007.1, read on the forward strand.
ACCACAAAATCGAATTCACACCGACATAAAACCACAGAAACCAAACTTGATGATGAATCCCACACGCCAGTGATCGTTGCTAACCACTGTACGTCGAAAGTACGACCATAAAGTTAGGGCGTACATTGTAAGTAATCTCAAAAGTATTTTGTCTGTTTTCGTTGTAGGCACGCGATCTTCACCGTGCAGGAGATCTCGAAGGCGCCCAATCGGCGCTAAGATGCGCCCGTATTTGGAACATCTCTGGACTCCTCGTCGGATTGTTAATCTTACTGATATGCGTACTTGCTATGTACTTCTTGATATTCTACCTTTGGCACGCGTCATGAGTTTTCTCTCTTCCTAAGTAGCGTTTAACTTCCGATTTAAAATTACACGGGGTTCTATGGACATCGCGTGAAGCCACAGGCATGCTCCTTCATTTGTTTGCATTCATTTCAACCACACCTCCGGATACATAATGATGGCAGTGACTATGAAGAGGATTAAGCATACACGTTGACCTCAAATCTCGGGAGATTTTACGAGAATACGAGACTCCCTGGCACATCGTACAAGCAGTACAACGTGTGCGGCTTCCTGTATTATGCAACTAGGTTTGTTTTGCTGGTTGGACGTGGTTTTGGAAAGGAAAACAAAGTTATATTAGGGGGGCCTATTTATTTTCAAAGTGAACAAAGAAACTGGCAGGAGTTGCACTTGAACCTGCGACCTCCGGAATACCGTACCGGCGCTCTACCAACTGCATGAGCTATCTTGGCGGTCTTCCAAATTGTCAATACGGTTCGGGTGGGCGTTAGTCAGAAGTCGTAAACCCAGAATGCCGTATAGCCAGGGTTCACACCCCCATTTTCCGATACGACCTTTGAAGCGACATTGTTGGGATCACTTAATGAGGATACGACTTTTTAACTTGATAATTCGTCAAACAACCCACAAGGGAAACTGACTAGGTAAATTCATTTTAAATACATTTTCAAAAGAAGACAAAATGTGAACGGGTGTAATGTTGGGCCTATTTAGGCCTACAATCGTGCGCCCTTCGTGCAGATTCAAGGGGAGGTATTTATTTGCCAATTCCAAGCAACTCGTATCTTTTGACATCGAAGATAGTGGACAGAAGAGGTTCATGGGAATTATATGACGTCAGCTTCACCGACCTATTGGGCCAGCACACTGATCTCTATAAAAACTGGAAAGCTCATTGGCCGTTGCGCGCTGTACAAGCAACTGAAGCCAGCACCCGCCTTATTACCACTCCCAATTACCACTGGTCGCTATGTAAGGAGAACGAGGGTGAAAGGAGACCACGGGGACAAGGTTGGAAAAACCTATTGTATTGGGAGTGATAACATGGCGGACGGTGGCTTTAATTAGAACAGCCGATGCGCTATCCAGTTTACATAGAGATCAGTGGTCCAGCACGACGTGGAAGATTACTGGCCTTCGATCGTACTTTGGTCTAACGTTTCGGGGTGTGGTAACAACGTATCACGACTGCGGCACATTATCAATGGCAGCGAAATTGTGGGACTAGGGCCTAATCATTCTCTCCATGGAAACTTTAAGATTTGTTTCGAGGGGATTTATATCAGAGCGCCCTTTGCGATGGTTTGCTTGTTTTTATTTATTTATTTATTTATTTTAAATAAAACTGACATTCTTGTGTATGTTGAGATAAATACAACGTGCCTGTACTTGCTTTATTTGTTTTTATAGTTTCAATTTTATTTATAGACGTGAGGAAATCGTCACGGATATTCCCGATCCCCTAACTTTAGAAAACGCTATATGTATAGATCACAACAATATTTCTGGGTGGCTCGATCAGTGTTTTGGGCGACTGGGGAATCTGTAACATTTCCTGCCTTTGTAGATTTTAAACACCGCATGTGTAACCTGGGAAAATGGTCACGAAAATTGACAACCCAAACAAATTTAATTCAGAGTTGCCCACAAGCCAGAAACACACAGGCTGCTACCAATCTTACATTTAACAGACACGGGGGAAAACTTTCTTCAGGGACCTTCCTACTTGAGATTATCAAACTGGAATTAAGGATCAATCACAGGAAAAAAAAACTTGAAGGGTGACGATGACCAAAAAGAACACCAAATGCTCTTAAAAAAAAAATAAAAACGATGAAAAAGAAAAATCTAATTTGGAAAAATAGAAAGTAAAAACCAATACAGTGCCAATAGCGGAATGCCCTAGAATGCTTTCAGACAGAGCCCACAATATCAGAGCGGAATAGCAGACGAGTCAATCAAGGCAATGGTAGGGCTGGCGAAAATTCAATTTTGGCTGTTCCCTCTTCACTGCCGGTCTGCTGAATGGCATGCACCACACACTATAGGATAGGGACATTCCTAAGTGTTTATGTAATCTAGGGATCACTCTTGTTCAGTGGCGTAGCCAGGCTCTTCCTAGATCGAGGCGGGGGGGGGGGGGGGGGGGGGACGGGGGAAATGGCTATTTTCAAGGGTAAGCACTTATAAAGAACCACCAAAATGACATCGTCACGCGCATCGCGCCTTTTTTGTGCCTATATTCAATAAGGCCTTGTGCCTATTCAATAAGGCCTTGTGCACTTTCAGTAATACATATGACGATCGTTTTGGTTGTTCTGGAACAGTGCCTTCCATTTTCAAGGGGGGAAATTCGACTTTGTTAAATAGGTCCACGCTATAGTAACGCATATCTACACACTACAGATGGCGACACCCCCCCCCCCCCAAAAAAAAATAATCTCAATTTTCCGGGGGGGGGGGGGGCGGGAGAAAAAGAGGGGAAAGAGTTCCTACAGGGGGGAGTTGGCTACGCTACTGTTGTTGTTACCATGTGACGCGAAGAGGAAACTTTACCAGTCAAAACAAAAAAATGCACAGGGGGACTACGATAAAAAAGAAAGGAATTTTTGAAAAAACAGCTCAGGAAAATTTTCCCCTATTACACATGCTTTTTAAGGATATCGGAAAGTGATCAACTCATGAGTTATCCGAATTATGATTTTCCCCGAGCATATTTCCTTTCAAGAAAAAAAAAATCTCAGTAAAGTTAATTAGTTAGATATTCATTGCAATCAAGGCTAACCCACCATTTACCCGCGGCGCTTTATACAGTGTTTCCATGACGTGTAGGCCTATCCATGTGACTGTACACCAGTTTTTTTTTTAAGGGTTTACGCCTTCGAACTTTGACCCAAAATGCGATATTTACGTGACGATTATGATAATTCATTTGCCTACACGGTTTCAGAGGTCGGCAGTACAGTTTTTTGTGTGTGTGTGCAGTAGTGCGGTGTGCCGTGATTTTCTCGAGATTGGTCCTGGATTCAAGATGGAGGACAACATGAAAAAAGGTCGGTCTTTTGACAAATCAGTGTTGGTGGCCTTTGCGTTACGTATACATGTATAATATGATCTGCATGATTAGATTATACTGCGGCTTCTATATATGTGGGTCATTCCATAAATTTGGGCTCCAAATGTGTGACATTTTTGGTGTCCCTGGTTATACATACTACATTTGTATATGATAAGATTTTGCAATTCCAGACACATTCTTTAATGCCTTCTATCTCCAAGAGTGATTGTGTAAGCAAAATACCTGCCAAACAAGTAAACAAACAGGGACGGATCTAGGTTTTAACTAAGGGGGGGGGGGGGGGGGGGGGGTTACCTGAGGTGATTGGCCTACACACCTTGCTAGGGGGGTCCGGGGCATTAAACCCGTAAAGCATGCCCCCCGGAAAAATTTAACTGGGCAGCCCAAGGGGGGGGGGGGGGGGGGGGGGTTTAAACACCCCCCCCCCCCCCCCCCCCGTAGATCCGCCACTGACAAATAATGTGAAGTCAATTTGAATGATATTACAAAAATGTCACACTTTTGGTACCGGTACCGGTACCCCAAATTTATGGAATTCCGCGCCAGTTGCACAAATTCCACACGCACAAATAGGATTCGAAAGTAGTCACTATACTGTGTGTACAGTCCAGCTGCGGCGTAGTGCATGGCTGCAGTTTTTTAGCTATAATCCATGCGGTAACTTCGCTCATGTACCAGTTGATATAGGTTGTAAACATTGACAATTTGTTGCTATTTTTTAGCGCACGCCACCGTGTTCACTGTTGTGCAGATTTCACACTCAACTCCCGAGATAAACGTACAGTGGTAGATGTATGATTTATTTACAATAACTTAGTTTCTAGAAAATCACATCTTGAAAAATAAACGACTATACCCATGTTGTCCCCACATAACGCAAAGTGAACACACACCGCTATGCCAAGCATACAGTAGTACCGGTACAACTCGCGGCCACCGTACGTCGCTGCATATTATACCCTTTGCCCTAGTTTAACTTAGCCGATTTCTCCCTTGCCTTGGTGGTACGTGTTATATACTAGGTCAAGGCTGTTCGAAAGTCTGCATCCGCCTGCACACAGTGGCCTCGCGCGCTTTGCACTACTCACGTCACACGTACGGGTCCGGGTACGTACACACGTACGTACACGTATACGAAGCGGAAACAGCGACCTCACGCGGCTATATGCTGCAATATGCAAATCAGTTGGGTCCGTCTCATCTCACAGCCTTGGTTCAACCGTCCGCTTTGGCTTATGTTTTTCTTTATTTTCTCGGCCGTTTTCTTGCGACGACCTCGTATGCGAATAATAGATGATGTAGGCGGGCGGGGCTAATGTATGGGATGTCCAATCCCCAACGAGAAGCCGTGACTTCATCAAATGTGGCATTTAATCCTCGAAAACATGGCGAACCTTCCACATCGTTTGTCTTCTCGACAAATCTTTGCTTTTTGTTGCCTGAATATTCTTAGTGCGGATTCATTGACAATTTTCAACCCGAACAGCGGAGAGCCTTGGAAAACTTTCTTCAGGGTCACGACGCGACGTTGTGTTTGCAAGCCCAGAAGCCTTGGCCCAATTCACTGGCCGGCAGAGCGATGTGATTGTAATCGCTAATAAGTTGTGTGGGATTTTCGTAGACGAAAGCCATGTGAGTCAGTGAGTAGGAAAGATTTTACAATACCCCCCCCCCCCCCCCCCCCCCCCACCACCCACCACCACCACCAAAATCAGTCAGGAACTGCAAATCTTGGAAAATATCTATCCATCTGTATTCAAAATTGTATAAACACTTGGCACAACCTTTAAATTTGGGAATTTTGTTGGGAAATTTTCGTGAAATAGGGTAAGAAAGCTAAAAGTTTGTGTTTTCTGTGTTGTCTGTGTTGTTCTTAATCTTGGCACAGTGTGTGGTATGAGCCTACATGTTGATTTCCGCCGCCTCATTTTTTACAGATTTTGCGGACATAAATCCTGAAATAACAGTTTGTTTCACATGTTCAGACAGTTGTTATCAAGGAGGGTTGGTTATTTTCTAAGATTTTGCTGTTCCTGATCCATTTTGGTGGGGGTTTCAAAGTAAAATCTTTCCACAATGAAATCTAACAACTCTAGCTGCCGGATGGCCAGACCTAGTCAAAATTAATACCGGTCACACGCATAATGGGCACATTCAAGGCTTAATATTATTTTGTTGTAACTAGATTTTTTATTAACATTGTTTGTATGAACATCAGTTGACTGTAGACACTTTTATAGTGGAGTTATATGGAAATACAGCATAGAGTGAATATTTGTGATATTTGTGTTATGAAAAAAAGATATTGCCATATTTTGCAGTCTAGCATTAAACATGTTGATGAAGGACATTAGACTTTATGTTAAATTTTTTCTTTGTCAATTTAGGGGTTTTGATGAGGGAAAGTTGAAGCCTTCCGTGATGAGTATGCCTGCCTTGCACCACCACGAGCACCTGTGCCACTATGGAGTCACTGTTACTTTCCAACGCTGCCATCGTATCAAAGCCCCCTCATAACATCAAGTTTGTTGTTCAAGTGCGGGAGAGAGACATTTTCCAAACTTTTGAATGGAAGTACACTAAGGATTGGATGGAAAGGGGATCTTAACACCAACTAAATTTTCACCAAAAAATAGCCTGTGTCTGCCTCTGACACCTTTTGGAAAGTTCCATGCCCAAACAGATGATGAAGTGAAGGCCTATGTCATCAATGCCTTCAAGAATGTGGATTTCAGCTCTGTAGTTGTTGTTTGCAATATTGGACTTTAGGATGGGTGCCGTATGTCAAGGAGCTACACACTGTTTTCCAAGAGAGCAGGCAAGCTAGAAGAGACTGCAAACAGTGTTTTATTGGAAAGATCATGACATATTCCATTTTAGAAAATTATCAATTCAATTTGAACATCTATTTTTCGGGGTGCAACACCCAAAAGCATGTAAATTATATCGTAAAAATGTTCATTACATCTGCCATAGCGCCACGCTTGGGCTATTCATTATGATTTGGATCTGGGTCTGGGTACTGCATTATTACATGTGTTAATCATTATTATACAACACCTGAATAAATCCCCGCCATCCGATTGGTGGAGAGTCGATCACGTGCATTGAATTATTCGACCCATCACACGACGCGAACCCGCCCCGCCCAATACGTTCTATCACATGGGTCTATCACATGGTGCGCGCGCATTGATAGAACCAAAAAACTTTTCTAATTTCACGGTCACTAGGTGGCGCTACGACAGCGCTGTCATTCACACAACATGGCGGCCAAGTTACCCGAACTGCCGCGGTTTGTTCTCCTAACAGACGACGAAATATTGGAACTTGCAATGCTGACGCTCCTAATACAAAGAGACAAATCAAATATGCAGTGAAACGATTAGATGAATTTGCTAGACACGCAGGAACAACAATTGAAGCTTTAACTAATTCGGAACTCGAAAATTTTTTGTCCCGGTTTTATGCGGGACTGAGAAAGGAAAACAGCACGTTGTACACAAAGAAATTCATGCATGCAATCCGCATTTTTAACTTTTCTGGACTAGTACAGTTGTAAACTTCCATAAATTGGATATAAAAGTGCATTAATTGGTTACTGAAAGTTCTGAATTTGTGAAACAGCTTTTTAACAATTCTGAACAGTTTGATCTTCAACACTTCGGAACGGATATTTTTAGATGACATTCTGCATCTGAAGTGAATAATTCTTCTGAACTTGTTGAAAAACAGTGAACATTTTTAACTGTTTGAGACTTTTCGAGACAGTAATTAGTTACTGGAAGTTCTGAATTTGTGAAACAGTTTTTTACAATTCTGAACAGTTTTTAACTTGAATAAAATGCATTGAAAGTGTTCCCCCAGCTATCACTGTTACTACATGTTTCTTACATTTATGTAAGCACCAGTTTACAAGTTACCAATCAGATGACGAGAATTTATTCAGGCGTTGTATAAAACAAATAATGAATGTTTCACATTCGTGCGATGGAAAGAATAATTTCATTCGGTGACAGATGGCATGTTCTATTCCACTCGGCTTCGCCTCGTGGAATAGAACATGCCATCTGTCACCTCATGAAATTATTCTTACCATCACACTCATAAACATTCATTATTTGTATACTATACACCCTGTGAAATTGGAATGTCTTTTTGCTGACTTGAAGACCCACACCCTCTTGAAGAAGACTCAAGACCGAGTCATTATTACCGTGGTTGAACATTGGAATTTTGGTGGTGTCTTAAATTAATTAGTATTAGACTTGTTTATCACTCATCCCAGTATAGACAGCTGGCCTAGTTTTGAGTAAATGAATTTGCTCACATGCATACATGTATATTCCTGGGTATGTTTTCTGAAAGTTCACAATTTTATTCTATGGAAAAGTTTATGTAGCACTTTAGTGACTGTAACTAGGGTATAAATGTCCATATATTTTTGCCCAACTAAGGCTATCCAACTGAGGATATATACCACCTAAATCCATTTTATTCTGTAAAATTTGTTGTTACCAATATGCTACACTTTATTATGCATAATGCTTCAAGAATTAATCCTATGGCATAGGCTTATAGAAAGTTAATTTCAGCTTCTCATTACTTGATTAATAATCGCAGCATGTTAATTTATTTTTAATTTTGGAATTTTCTGGATCACCTGTAGGTGTTTACTATTTTAGTTGCATGTACATTGATTTATATATTTGAAGGAAATTGTCCTTGGCCGGTAAATAGAAACCAGGGTCTGTAAACTCTGATATATGTGTGTGTTATAGTGCATTGCCTCGACTGTACAGGCTGATTGAAACCATCTGTCGTCACTTAATTACATGTCAAAACATTCACAAAGGTAGTAAGGGGATGGTGATACACCTAGTTCATGTAGCCCTGCGGTTCTTTTTCTCTGAATGGGAAAACAATATTTGAGGAGGTGGAAGGTCAATAAACCAAACTTATTATGGGGGGGGGGGGGGGGGGATACCACAGATCCATTCGATCATTAAATTATGGATGTATTGTGTCTTAATCGGTCTCCATTTCCCAAATATATTCTAGTTTAAAGAAACTGATTTTATGAGATTTAGATGCCAACAAAGTCCGGGCAGATTCCTGTAAAAGCAGCCCGACGATTCATGACGTTTTACAGTACAACAGACTGACGTTGGACAAGTCAGATACTTTGTAATCATTATTCAGTTTCTAATCAACAATCAACCAATCAAAAAATGACTCTCGGAGGTCAACTTGGCGTATTAGCATAATGAGCACCACCCCCCAGATCTTTCGCACACGGATGATCCAAGGCGTCAGACGAGCACAGACCGATTTGCATATTATTCACGTTGCCGCGTGAGGTCGCTGTTCGCGATTTTTTTGGCAATGAGCACGAGTCGAGAACTAATCGCCGGGCCGTCTGAGTCGAGGCTCGCTCATCATCACGGCTGCTAGCGTCGAACGCCTTGACCAAGGCCAATTTCTCCCCTATACACTCGTCCCGGGATTTCCTACCCGTTTTTTTTTATGCAAGTTCGCTCCAAACAAGTCTAAAAGCCACTCGAGGTATGGAGCTACAAAGGGAAAAATGTATCAAGATGCAAGAGGTAGAAATTATAATATTCCTCTTGAAGTAGACAAGATTGTAAGATGAAGGGAAACATGCACCATGCAGGCAACAAATTCCATAGCGATACAGAAAGAGGGAAAGAGCTATTGGCATAGCTTTCTGTTCTGCATCTAGGTACAGCTAGATTATATTGGCGGAAAGCCGAGTTTCACGCTCAAACACTCTAACTGGAGGAACCAAGCAGGTCAATGCTTTCACATTAATATCGAACCCTGAATAAATTTGGAATTCATGTTAAATGTTTGCATTGGAAACTTTAACGGACATGAGTCCAACTGCAATGTGCTACTTAATTCACTGAGGTCGATTTGCACCACAGGTAGACGAAGAGCTGCCAGGGGATTGACATTTTGGCAGACTCCGTTCGCAAGGGACTGGGAAGAAAGTCTAAATGAAGTCCCTCCAATAGACGAATTTCATGTCAGCCCCGTTTGCGCACTTCCCGGTTGAAAGCGAGACTCTCGCGGTGCTAAACAAACAAAGTGCTATTCAACGAATCAAATTTCTATTGTTTGTTTTTGTTACAGATTTGCTTGTAAACGAGTTCCCTACGCCTACAGGTGCACATGACTATCCACCACCTTACAGTGTGAGTTATGGTTGCGACAGATGGTGATGAATTTCAGTATTGATAATAGAGGAATTTCACATTAGCCCCTTCTGCGCACTTCCGGGTTGAAAGCGAGAATGTCAGTGGTAAACAAAACAACGCTTTTCAGCACATTAATTCATGTATGAATTAATCAGGCCATAAAAGGAAGCGCAGGCGCACAATCAGCATAAAGTTGTTTACTGTGACATTGAGATCCTCGTTTTCAAACGCGGAAGTGCGCAGATCGGCGCTAAACTCGTCGTTGTGGGATTCCTCTTTAGACGTAAGGTTATACGAGGTTGAAGTATATGTAGGAGAAATGTTGCATTGACATCATGCAATAACTTTTCCTGTGAGTTTGTAAAGAAACCTCTCGTGAAGGCGCCTAGGGCCTCTTGGTCGAAACGTCAAGTTTTAATACACCGCCGGTTCTTCTCAGAACCAACGTAAAATACTTTACAAGAGAGGTTATTAGCATGGTGCTTCGGCTAGCTCTAATGTATTTTTATTTTGTGTCGAACAACGTGGGCATGTTAAAAAACAAGGTTAAATATTTTATAACCTTGGTCTGATAACTACCAGAGACCTACAAATATTGGGCACACATCGTTAAGCATTGTCGTGCGTATTAATGCGATCTACAAGTGTGTGTGACAGTTTCTTGCTTTTATTCCTCGCATTTTATTCCTCGCAACGTAAATTTGAACCCCGCTTTCTCTCGCTTAGCCCGGCGGCGAAGGTCTGGGTGTAGCGCCTCATGTTGCCCAACAGCAGTACACAGGTCAGATGTACACACCTACCCCAGCGATATCCCAACAGGTAAGCTGTTCCATCACTGATCTCCATGTAGGCCCATGCACTGTCGACGGACAGAGCATACTGTTCGAAACGTTGAGTTTCCACGGTTCTTTTCAGAACCACACAAACTCACAAAAGAGATACGATTTCACATGGTGTTACCGCAAACTCTTACCATATTGTTGGTTACCTAACCTATTTCCAAGGTCTGAGTGTAAACAATGTTTAATATTTACAGAGAAATGGGGGAAAAACCCGAATTATTGACATCCGGACATTTAGACTGGCGCCGCACATAGTGCCGCCTGTACGCAACCAAGACGCCATCGCACCATCCATCGGTGCGACCTTTCCGAACCAAACTCCCGTCCCCGAAATTATTTTCGTCAATGACTTTCAGACAAACGGCGCATAATTTTGTTAAACAAACCACAAGTGAATTTGACTAGGTAATTTGAATGAATTTTCAAAGTGAACAAAGAAAACTGGCAGGAGCGGGATTTGAACCTGCGACCTCCGGAATATCCTACCAGTGCTTTACCAACTGAGCTATATTGCCAAGATAGCTATATTCCATGGAAGATAGAGTACCGGCGCGGTATTCCGGAGATGACAGGTTCAAATCCCGCTTCTGCCAGTTGTCTTTGTTCACTTTGAAAATTCGTGTAATCCTTTTGTAAGAATTGGTTAAATGTGTGTGGGAACCAGTTGAACTTGATATTTAGATCAGGATTCTTTTGATAGCCTGTTCCCCAGTACCAGCAACCCACCACGACGGTTGTTCATACCTTGGCCAACCATTCAGACGGACCGGTGTTTGCCCGCGAAGAATGCTTTGCCGAGTGCGTCCGTTTCTGGTGGTGCCGTCCCATTGGCTGGCTAGCCAAGGAAGAACTAATAAAGGTAGGCTGATTGACAACAGAGACAAGTGTGGGTTTATAGACGATGCGCCATATGACGTCACATGTTTACTCTACATTAAAACGTCCCTCCTATAGACCATGTGATCTCTGACGTCACGTGTTTACATCTATATTAAAAAGGTGCCCGGTGGTGTGTTCCTACATATAGCCTACTGCCTTAGGAAGTACCTCGTACAATGGGTAACAATAAGAACAATGGTGCCCGACGAGGAAGTCTTTATAAATCTAGGTGCCCCTTGAGGAAAATGCTGTGGAGTTTGAGATTTCAATAGGACCGTGGGGAATAATAGAAGGAAAGTAAAGTGGACAATAGAAGGTACCCCGTAAGGGGGTGTGAGGATGTGTGTGCACGCATGGTGTTTGGCATAAAATGTGGGTTAGGACTGATCGCCTTTGAATTATGTGACCTTTGATATCAATCCGTAACCAAATTTATGCTAAACATGCTGCGTGCGCATACCGCTTTTGGCGCATACCGCTTTTGGCACATTTGAATACAGGATGGTAAACAAAGGCACATTGTGTGTAGCGGAGGGTGGGTTAGGGGCAGGGCTTTAGCCCTAAAAAAAAGTCAGAATCCCTACTGGCGAAACAAAACTAAACAACAAACCAACAATCCACCGAAATAACCAACTAACCAACCAACTAAGATTAAGCCCACTTCCAACGGAGATTGCAAACAAATGCCTGTCCACTCTCAGTCTGATTGTGCAAACTATATACCCCTGGCTGCAACGTTAACAATTGCCAAAGATTAATGAATGAGTATATTGAGATTTGTATAGGGACCAATGTTAAAGATTAATGTTAAAGTGGTTTTTCTATTTTTCTACAAAGTAAAACATGCCTGTCCAAAATTTAGACATATCCGTTAAACAGATAGACATGTAGCTATAGATGAGACATTGTGGGACAACGAAATATTCGAGGTGCTCGAAAAAAGTGACAATTTTTTGGAATGTGGAACTCTGTGAAAAGTTCATTCAAATGTTTTAAGAACTGTCTAAACCGCAGTGTTAAAACTTGAATAATTTTCCAAATGAATGAGATTTTTTTGACAAGAACGGCACAAGGAATTACATAAATTGGCAGCTTTGTACCCTCAATCTGTACTCATTATTTGATTGGTGTATTTTGAGCATCGGTTATGTCTTTCTCGTTCTGATTGGACAGGCCCGGTGCTTGTATCTAGCAGGGGACTACGATGGCGCACAGGCAGCGGCCCGACGGGCAAACATCTGGAGTACGGTGGGACTGGTCTCCGGGATAATACTGGTGGCTGTAATTGGCCTGGCCACGTACTTTATCATTGTTAATGTGACTTAAACGTGCACAAAAAATCAAAATGGAAACAAAATGCTTAATAGAGAGTGAAAGTTCACCTCTTGTGGCGCGCATCCGGAGGCTTTGAATAGGAAAATTAACGTATACAAATTAAAGAAATTGCAATTATTTTTGGTACATTGATTTCTTAAGAAAATCACCCCCGAAAAAAGCCTTTGTAAAATTATTACTATAGCATACCAATTTAAGGAAACTGATAAATCACCTGATGTGAAAGAGAAATATCGAGCCAAAAATTGACCTCTCACTTCCAAAAATCTAAAACACATTACGGACTTAGTGAAACTCGGTGTACTCGTACAAAGATGAAACTTTATGAAATAATTTTGTGGCAATCATTATCTAAAAACGTAAAGTTAAACAGAAGAATAACATTTCTTTTTATATGGCTAAAATTTGTAATGAATAAACGTACATGACTCATTAGCATTTTCGAAAACAAAAAAAATATAATGCGACCGTTGATAAGGACGGTGAATGAGACTGTAAGCGAGAAACTCAAGCCAGCCCGGCTTAATTTAGAATCCATCGGCTGTAGGTAGGTAAATCTTTGCAAGTTTCGTTCTCATGCATGTACACGATGTGAACAAAAAGCGTAAAAACGAACAAGGAGACCTGGGAACAAAAATACCGGATGTGAAAGGTCGTCAATAAAATTCGTGTTTTACCCATCGTCAAGTATTTTCCCCCATTTTTACATAAAGAATCCCAAGGCAAAATTCCAGTTTGAACACTTCTTGGGGTGGTTACGGTTAGAAATCATTCTGCCAAAAATTTTCTGCCAAAAAATTATAACAAGGGAAAGGGTAACCCAGTGTAAATTGCCCATAGGCGGGCTGCGCGAGGTCTCCGGAAGCCCTCCGCGTGACCTTTTTCTTTCCGGCTCTATTACATGGTTTGGTTACCAGACCTAAATAAACTGGCTATTTTGTAGGACCAGTAATGCTCTATCCTCTTTTGTAAGAAGTGATAACTTCCGGTTCCTCAAAACGGGGCTCTAAGCGGGTGAAGCAAGAGGCGCGCGTACTCCATTCGTTTACACTGTACTTCCCCGTTCAAAGGACGTCACACTTGCGAAAAGGATGGATTACCACCAAGCTGGTAAGCAAATTTTTGTGCTAAGCAGCTCCGTAAAATTGGCCACAAAATTGGGAAAGAAGTTGAGAAATCAGAGGTCTAGATCTCGAGTAAAAAACATAAGTAGAAATAGATCAGTTCAGTGTTAATTCAACACCGTACGTGATTCACAGTTTATGATTGTAGAAACAACATGCAATTGTTACGTAAGGAATTTCAAATACTTACATGAACAATAATAGGTAAATTGTAAGATGGAGGCATCTTTAAAGGTACATGTATCCCCAAATATCAGGCTGTAGAGCATTGTAACATGAAAGGATGTGATGAGGTACCGGTACTTGCATTCGGTAAATTTACCGACTTCGAGTAATAAAGGCGGCGGCGGCGGCGGCGGCGGCGGCGGCGACATGTGGAAAGTAATTATAATTAATATAATTATTTTTCGAGAATATTTAAAGTGTATAATAGGATTATAAAAGTATAAAGTCAAAAGTATAAAGCAAACTCTGCCTGAATATCTTGTTTAAAACCGTCTGCTTTTTAAGTCACCAGTAGCGGCGCGTCCAGATTTTGGGTTTCGAGAGCTAAGAGACAAAATCGGAATTTGTTCTGAAAAAAATTGTTCCGATTTTTGTTTTGCCCTTGAAGAATGATTTGCAAAGCGGGAGAGGTCAATGTACCAATTGAGCGAGGTAACGGGGTGGTGGTCTCCTGTTGGGATATAGTGTTTGTTGACGATCGCGATGCTATTGGGAAGATATTCTTATTGTATGAAAATGCTGCTGATGTTGCTCTTGTGGCTATTAGTTGTTGCTGATAGCGATGCTATTGGGAAGATATTCTTATTGTATGAAAATACTGGTGATGTTGCTCTTGTGGCTATTAGTTGTTGATGATAGCGATGCTATTGGGAAGATATTCTTATTGTATGAAAATGCTGCTGATGTTGCTCTTTTGGCTATTAGTTGTTAATGATAGCGATGCTATTGGGAAGATATTCTTATTGTATGAAAATGCTACAGATGTTGCTCTTGTGGCTATTATTTGTTGATGATAGCGATGTTGCTGTATCGAGAGTCATACTTTTTCAATAATAACTATTAACATTTTCATTTTATAATTTGTTTCTAGACAACTTCTAGAAATAAAAAGAAATTTAAAGTAAACACACAAGTATTAAAAACGTTATGGGAGGTACTGACAAACGGCAAGTAAACATCGTTAAAATGATCAGTACAAAATGGAACGAAAGACAGTCGGATATTGCTTTAATATTAATAATGCGACACAGAACACCATTTCAAGGGGAAAAATAACTTGGTGTCAGAGCGGTTAGTCGACACTGATATTAAACTATCGGAAAAACTGATATTTCGACTCTGTACAGTATCGATACTGAGTGCGATTGTCATCTTTGCATTCTTAATTGTACACTAGTAAGGTATCCATGGCGTTATTGAACTTTTTTGATTCGCCACACGTCGACACCACATTCTCATCACCCCGTTCTTTCAAACTTCCATTTCTGTACAAAAGAGATTAATTAACTGCAAACCTCTCAACAGTATCGATACTCTCAATGGAAAAATCCAAGTCTTCCGACTTCCCGGTCACTTTTGTATCAATGTTGATGTGGACGTCTTGGTGCCAAACACTGACTAATCTAGCGACGGACTGTTTGTCACTACCCTGTAGCAGTATATGAATTGAACTTGATGCCTAATTGGTCATTATTTTACTCAGGAATTTGAAAGAGTTTAAAAATGTAAATTAAGTTGCCTCTTTGTTATAAACAAAAAACACATTATTGTACTTTCCCACCTCAGCCCAGACAGGTTGTAGGTCCTATACCGTGTGCCTTGAAGCGATTTGTTTTCGTAGTACATAATTGCCAGAGTGTTTCTGTGTACTTGTGAGCTGCATGCAAGACAGGTTCTCGGACTTGTTTTCCCTTGAAATAAAATCCTCGACACAACAGTCAGTACAAGAAAGAAAATATAAACAGGGCAGAGGATTTGTACCCAGGCCTCGTGCTCCAAAGCTCTACCAATATAACCACAAACAGCAGGTCGACCAAATCGGTTTACTGCAAGCTTATACAGTTGTCTGAAGACCTCACTATATCTAGCGCCCTCGTGCGATGCTAGTTAACTTAATCATGGATACAATGCACGGTGGCAATTCTGCAGCCCCCCCCCCAAAAAAAAATCTCCCCGGAAGTACCACATCCCCGCCCAATTCCCTCGTACGAAGCTTAAAAGGTAATATACAACATTTGCAAACATAAAAAACTACAGAATTATGAAATACCTTACTTGACTGTAAGTAAATAATAGTCTCAGGCATCCGGTGAAATCATGTTACCTGGTGTGCTGTCGTTTTCAAGAAAAATGATTTTTTTTTCGGCCGACCATCGTTGGAAATAGTTTAATTCCCTGACGTCTATAAATTGCTCCGTTTTGTCTAAAGTAGGGTCAGGGAACCAGACTACAAGAACAATATTTTTGTTCTACTTGTTTTCCCAGCATCTATGCACACAAATGTTTAGCAGGTCCGTGTTACAGTATTTGCTATAAAATACTAGCCCCCAAATCCATTCATTTCTGAAAATAACAGCAAAAGCAAAATCTTCAGAGTTGTAGTCGAGTCCCTGCAAGTCCTTTCACAAGTCCTTTCGCAAGTCCAGTCAGAAGTCTTTTCATAAAGCCGGTTACAAGTAACTCCATGAACAATGACAAAGGAATGCCTTTGTCAAAGCTCATTTGAATAGCTTGTGAGGACTGGAGGGCCTGTGATGGACTTGCAGGGACTTATAAGGACTTATAAGGGACTTGTAATGGACTCGACTACATTCCTGCAAATGTTGTACACCACCTGTAAATTATTCTACTTTACCCATCAATGTTAGGATTAGGACAGCCAGACTGAACACAGCATACCCCGAGTAGCAGAGGGTACCGACGATGCAACCAGCTATGGCGTATTTGTAAGCGGTCCTGGAAGCGGCCACTGCACCATCGTAGTCTCCTGCCACAGCCTTCACCCGAGACTGTTTAGTGTTTCAGAAATGACACGAAGAATAGAAAATGAGTATCGATTTGTTGTACACAGGGTGAACATAAAAAAAGACTAACAGAAGGTTACTATTCCCCCCAAAAAATACGAGTCATGGATATATCAATGATTGCACCATAAAGTAGGAGTTAATAATACATGTCGCAAGGCTACAGTCACGGATAGCTGAGTATCATGCAAACAAGAAAACTTGTGTTGCCCTCGGACCGACCGACCGTAACAAATTGGCGGAATCAGGGTCGGCGTTTTTTGTGTGGTAAAATTGTATTTGATGATGTACCTTCCTTACTTCATGCGTATTTATATGTAAAAAAAATCCAGGGGGGTTCGTCCAATGTTTAGGCCTAAACACGCCCCGGTGACGTGAGCGTATGACTTCGATCCGTCGCGCTCGTCAAAGCTCCATTCGGGCTGAAGAGTAGCCCAGCTATAAATCCTAAACTTTTGGTCTGGGGAGGTCCAGCAAGAAAAGAAAAAACAAGGACAGCGCATGTGAAAATGCTTTGTACATACATGTACAACCAATTAAATGTCTTTTAGAGATATGTAAATATATTGTAGCGGAACAGTCATATCGAATCGGCAAAAACTTCGTCGTATCTCATTCAATCGGTTGACATGAAGCCAAGAGTTAGAATACTTCCAGTTCGTATGCTTCCCGGTAATTCAATAAGTCGGTGGCGAAGCCGAAAAAAAATTCCTACCGACCTCATTGTCCTCAAAACCATAGACGAAAACCCTCTGTTCAACTGTCATCTTCCCAAAATGAAGCCTTTGCTGTGAATGATCATAAATGGACATACCCATAAGCCAATGTCTTCTATGCACTTATGGCTACACATTCATTTATTCAAGACATGGTTACATAATGAAGCATGACATGGAAGGTTGTAGCGCATACTTTAAGATGCAATAATTGATATATCCGTGACATGTATAATTATTTTTGGAATAGCAACACTTTTTTTCTCGTTTTTTTATTTTTAGGTTAACCCTGTAGATTGTTTTCATGCACTTGACGTCGCATTTCCCACAATCCTTTGCGGCCCGCCATCTTTGGATGCACTTACGTAACCAGCGAGCACAATGGTGCAAATGTGTGCACACTCGTTCGACAATCGCGAACGTTCCCGAACGCTCACCTTGTGATTTTGGAACAGCGCCACGGCACCGAGCGGCAGGAAGCAACAGAAGGCGGCGAATAGCGAGATGGAGAAGTGGTCGTCGGCGTATTGGGTGCGAGCCGGACCCATCTGCGCCGTGTGGACGATGACTTCGCACTGGGGTTCCATATCCTCGGGGTTGACCTCACTGGTAGACTGCTTAGCGTCCGAAACTGCTTCCTCTGTCGATGGCTCCTGAAAGACGGTAAACAGGTGTATGTGAAAGTACGGTATAGTTTCCTCACTGAAAAAAAAAAGTAATATCACCTCATCATAGACGTCGCGACCGGAGGGGGGGGGGGGGGGGGGGGGGGGGGGGGGAGACTTTCCCCTGGAAATTAAAAAAAAACAAGGAGAGAGAAAAAAAGACATATCATCACGAGGTGTCATAATTACTGTTAATTTTTGCACATTTAACAACATAGGCGTCTGGGGTGTTATTTTTGTAACACAGGGGATATATAATTGGAAATGGGGAATAGGGACCGTCAAGGCCAAGGCTTTAACCCTCAAGGACATATACAAGGCCATATGCAAGGCCATATGCAAGGCCATATGCAAGGCCATATGCAAGGCCATATGCAAGGCCATATGCAAGGCCATATGCAAGGCCATATGCAAGGCCATATGCAAGGCCATATGCAAGGCCATATGCAAGGCCATATGCAAGGCCATATGCAAGGCCATATGCAAGGCCATATGCAAGGCCATATGCAAGGCCATATGCAAGGCCATATGCAAGGCCATATACAAGGCCATATACAAGGCCATACACAAGGCCATACACAATGCCATACACAAGGCCATATACAAGGCCATATACAAGGCCATATACAAGGCCATATTTTGTATAGGGTATTGTCCTTGGTCTGGTCCTTGAGGGATAAAGCCTTGGCCTTGAGGGTCAAAGCCTTTTGCTCCAACACTTGTAAAAATGAACCTACTTCCTCTTTGATGGTTCCGGTGGCTGAGCTTGTGCACTTGCTGCCGGCGCTGGTTGATTTAGCCTTGCTGCTGCTGGTCGGGACTCTAGTGGTGACGTAAACGCTCCCCGGTCTCGTGCTTTGCTTCTTGCTGTCTTCGTCCAAGTAATCGTAGCCTTGGGAGTCAAGTGTCAAAGTATGGGAGTTAGGCACAAGGTTTGCCTCCGAGGGCGCTGTTGCTACGCCATTTTAGGGTACAGATAGCAGATAATGCCACATGTTGGTGACTTTAATCCAGTTTTTGAAATACTGATTTGGGAAATTATTAGATTTCTTTAAACATTGATAAACGATCCACTGCCGCCCTTAAATTGGACATCGCCCTCTATCGGTCCCTAATATGGACAAAAGCCTTTCTTTGACTGACGCTGCGCATGTGCAATTTGCAATTTGCACAGATTCCAGACTGACTTACAGGTCCCAAGGGAATGAACAACAGACAAACCACGGTTTCGTGATTATAACTGAAATAAATCAGAGTCTGCTTCGTACAAATTGGAACCCTGATAATAAGAGCACTGTTAATACAACATCCTGCTTATAACAAGGAAAAAGATAGGTCCTGTGTCTTTGTTTTTCTTTGTTTTACATTACTGATAATACAAGGTACCTGTTATGACAAGGTAAATTGTAAAGTCCCAAGGACCTTGTTATAAAGGTGTTCGACTGTACCGATAACACGTCTGTTAGCACCTATAGCTATTCTAAGATTGTAGGAATGGCACACCTCGGGCGTGTTATCGCGACTGTGACCAGAAACATGTTTCCACTTTGGTCATTGGTTGGGCGTTTTGGCGTCTTCGGTCATGGTTGCGTGACGTCATTGTTTCGACCAAACGAGAACCGAAGGTTAGAGCCGGTTCACAGGTTCAAAATGGCGGAAGATATAACTGAAACGCAAAGCAGACGATATTTTGTATTCGTCCCCAAAATTAGTGAATTATGTACGAGAGCCACCATGGCACAGCCCGTCGTGTGTAAAGCATGTTAATCGTCTAACCGACGTCTTTTTCTTTTGAACCATTCCTCTTCTTCGACGTCATTCACCAGATACTCAAACTTTTGCACAATTACTACTCGCTCTTCCGCCGTGTTTTTTTACAAGATCGGTCATTGTCAATGATAGTTTCTGGTTCAGCGTTTTCTCGCGCCTGCGTAAACATGTTCCTGGTTATGTTTTTTACGTCACAAACATGTTTCAGGTTGCGGGTCGCGAAAACACGCCCCTGAAATAGTACTGCAGCGTTCCCCTACACTGTCATAATTTAGTACGTCAACAAAAACAGTCAAATTTCAACAATTAAGATGTGTTTTGAAGATGGCTAGGGTCAGGCTGGTAAAGTAAGATTTGATTTTGTTTGTTGTGGAAGAGGTCTTGGGCAATGTGGGAAGTACAGAGAGTTTTCGCTTATATTTTATCCAAAAAGAGATTTATAACGTGGTGGGATGGGATTGGATTGGGGGCAATTATTGCAATATGAATAAATTAGTATACATAAACTAGTTTATTGTCACCGTTAGAGGGCGCTCTCACAGCATAAGAACACAACAGTGTATTGTGGGGAAAGGTACTACTTCCCCAATTCAAATGGCCATCTTGCATGGTTGATGGAAATAGTTAAACATAAATCTTGGGTAACCAGCCATATCACAGCTCAGACACAAAATTATTCCGGTCATAATATTTTCGTAATATTCATATTATGAAAAGTTTCATAATATTCATATTCATAATATTCATTTTCATAATAATTTCAGAATATTAATTTTCATGAAAAAGCAGATTGAGCAGGCGGAATACAATGCTTACCATATTCAGCCATGTTTTATTGTGGGATCCTTGCTGTGCTTGAATAACGATGAAACACAGAAAAATGTAGAAAACTGAAGGAAAAAACAAAGACAAAGAGTTGTTTGGAATTTAAACATGATGCCTCTGATAAACTTTACCGCACACTGTGTCAAAAGCACTTTAAACTGTCGTCTTTTTCATCATCCACTCCCTAACAGAAAGAGACCTATTTCCTACACGAATGTTTTATTTGAGACCAAATTCGGGAACTTTGCAGTTATCATCCCAATTTTCTACTTCTTCAACGAAGAGAAACACGTTGTCACAGTGCTCTTTCACGGCTTATTTAAACGTGTTTTCGACAACATTTCCAAGGCTTTTGTTCCAACAGTTCATTAATATGCACAGCGGCGGCAATTTCCCGTCAAGGTTAGGGGGGGGGGGGGGGGGCGAGGAAAAAGCACACAACCAACAATAATTTGTATTAGCCTTTTAGAGGTATGGCGGACACAATAGAAGGGCGCTGTTTGATTTGGGTAAACCTTTTGTATGGCACCAAAGGTTTACCCAAATCAAATAGCGCCCTCCTATTGTGTCCGCCATACCTCTAAAAGGCTAATAGCATTTTGTACTCGGTGTCTCTCGTGTATCCTTGGACATTTTGGAAAATGTGTGTTGATCTTTGTGTATTCTAGTGCATGTACAGCCAATGACCCATAAAATGTATTATGACCAGCATGGGGTAAATTATTGGGGGGGGGGGGGGGCACTGTTATAGCCGTCCCCTACCCAAACAAATATTGGCGGTCATGTCCCCCGTCCCCCGGGATCGCCGCCCATGAATATGCATTACTGCTGAGCACTTTTAATTGCATTTGATTTGCCCATAAATAGACAGAAAACGAAGAATATTTTTTACTCACTTTTGAAACTCGTGTATCCTTTTTATATCATTATTATAACATTAAATATGCGACAAATGTGACCTATATAAAACGTCTTTGCTTAACACACACACACACACACAAAATGGTGCACCTACACGGGCAGTATTTATGAGAAATCTGAAATCGTTTTGACTGTAAAAATCGGACAACTATCAGAGTTATAGTCGAGTCCCTGCAAGTCCTTTCACAAGTCCTTTCGCAAGTCCAGTCAGAAGTACTTTCATAAAGCCGGTCACAAGTAAAAAGAATGACAAAGGAATGCCTTTGTCAAAGTCATTTGAATAGCTTGTGATTGCAATTAGGACTGGAGGGCTTGTGATGGACTTGCAGGGACTGGCAGGGACTTGTGATGGACTCGACTGCATACCTGACAACTATATAGGCCTATCAAACGCTATAGTTCTGACAAAGACCAATATTATGTACTCCCCGGACTGCATAATGATACAATACGAACGTGTCAAACATCTTCTTACCTCGCAATGAAAAATCGTCCAAGCTTTCTTCGATATCTTCTCCAGTCTCGTAGCATGTCTTTTGTCAATGAAATCCTACCATAATTGTATTTCATAATGGACCCACACAACAGCGTGTATAATACGCATTGTGGAAACGAGGGTTGTCTTTCTGTTTCGCATGCTCTGCTGATACGTCAACAAAACCAGCCTTTGGTCTATTTTTGGGTCGATGCTTAATATCCTATATAGCTCTTTCTCAGTTATTGTAATTAGTATAATAATCATTAAAAAATAAGGGAATAAAGCTCAAAAAGAAAGGAAAAAGAAAGGAAAAAGTAAAAAAAAATGACAAAATATATCTACTGTCATGGATGAAGGCTAACATTTTATCAACTAATTCGTCGACTACAAACCCTTTTCATGTGACGTATGTCACTATAGCCTATGTTGGACTGCCTTGTGTAGTCATGGCAATGTAGTGCTTACTCAGACCAGTCACGTGGTTTAACCTGCCCCATACAATACATGTACTATGATCGCCCTAAGGCGGTCCACGTCTAGCGCTGTCTGGTCACGTGGTTGAAAGGGGTCTTTTGATGAAAAAGAAATTCTCTAGAGTTGTACTCTTAATTAACCATGCAAAATCGCAAAATACAAACATAAACAAGCAGTTTGGAGTAGGTAAACTTGGTAATGCGACAGGCGATCGAGCACTGGCATCCCTTGACGTTTACAATTAAAATTTAAGTACTGAATGTTACTGCAAATACGATTTCATGCAACCTCTCTCTGCAGTTATTTCCGCATTATACAAAAGTAAAATATCCTGATTATTTTCCCTGTGCAGTGAAGTTACGTTATTCGACGGTGTATTCGACCGTGTATTCGACGGTGTTCAGCAACACTTTCATTTTTTCCCCATTGGCATTGTTTCTTGGTGACGTCAATGAAACCAAAACCAACGAGCCAGATTCGGAATTGGCGCGTGCAGAGACGCTCTGAACTTTGACCATTCGCTGTTAAATTGAAAGTACACTCATTTTTGCGAAATAAAACAACACTGGTCTATAAATGTCTGACAATTGAGATTATTTCCTTGGAATCCACAGTTGTATAGTCCTTTCGCAAGTCCAGTCGGAAGTCCTTTCATAAAGCAGGTCCAAAGTAACTGGATGAACAATGACAAAGGAATGCCTTTGTCAAAGCTCATTTGAATAGCTTGCGGCGGGCTTGCGGCGGGCTTGCGGCGGGCTTGCGGCGGGCTTGCGGCGGGCTTGCGGCGGGCTTGCGGCGGGCTTGCGGCGGGCTTGCGGCGGGCTTGCGGCGGGCTTGCGGCGGGCTTGCGGCGGGCTTGCGGCGGGCTTGCGGCGGGCTTGCGGCGGGCTTGCGGCGGGCTTGCGGCGGGCTTGCGGCGGGCTTGCGGCGGGCTTGCGGCGGGCTTGCGGCGGGCTTGCGGCGGGCTTGCGGCGGGCTTGCGGCGGGCTTGCGGCGGGCTTGCGGCGGGCCGACAGCAGTGAGCAAGTTCGATCACGGACTATAGGTAACCACAGTTCGACTAACTCTGACCGAACGCATGCTAGTCGACGATGGTTGGACTAGTCTAGTCGACGATTCGCGACCAGCCTACCGATGTTGGCCGAATCGCTGGTACCAATAGGTGTTTTTAATAGCACAGTGCAGAGAGGACCAGTTATCAGAAAAATGGCGGAAAAACAAAAGATGTAGGGCCTAAGTAAATATTCAGCAGCAGTGAACGATCATTTCATTTTCAGAATATTGCTTTTTTTGTTACTTTGTCTATATTTGAAATAATAAATTTTGGGTACTGTTCGTCCACAATCGTCTGAGGTACACGTTACCACTTGTGAGATATGTTGACATACTGAGCAAATATCGTCAGTGTCGCTTTCATTTATGAACTCGTCCAAAAACGTAAACAAACTGGCCACCGCCATGTTCTCATGGTCGCGTTGACATGACAATAGTTACTTTGACTAGAGTCGTTCGCACTTCAACTTCAGTGCGCATGCGCTACGTACGTCACGAACCAACCACTCGTTAACCATTGGTCCTTTACTTGCTCAGTGTATTAAGCAGTGTGACAAAGCGAGTCCAATTTAAGATTGGACCCAACATATTGCACGTGGACATTCCGTGTACACTTTATGACAAATTCTTTTGTCAATACATGTACTCTGGACCAGCTGAGCAGAAATATTGCTTAGGAATTTCTTTGCTCAGCAAAAATGCTCAGAGAACCAGTCAAATGTGATAGGTTTAAATCGTTCAAAATATTGGACGGGAACCTGTGTTGGGGGAGGTGACGTTGTGGCGCCATGACACCTCTGCTTGCTGCGCGCCCGAAACACTGATTTCTATACAAATTGGATAGTGTATCAGTTGTTCGACTTGAAGCCGTCGTCCACCGTTATAACCACAACCAATACAATAGATGTTCCAACCTGTACCAGGGTCAACGTTAATCCTCGTTATCCTTACACAGATATCAGTGGTAAAATGGGAGTGGCAATATGGCGGCTGCTGGCTTCAGTTGCTTGTATGTACAGCGCGCAGTGGCCTAAACATTTTTTAGCCGCGTCGCATCGCAGACGGGGCTCTATAAGCGCTTAGCGTTGTTCTTCTTCTTGTGTCAAATTCGTTTTCGCGACACGGCTCAACGGAAGATGGCGCTACAACATTGACTATGCTTTACTGATTCATGGGTGGACGACGCGGCTCCTGCACGAATTCGTGTTTGTTGTAAATACTGACATACCATAATGCACTGCAATAAACCGCTGCCAAAATCTGGAAAAAAGACACGTGCATTCACCAAAATATAATTTCTCAGTGATTCAAACCCATTTACTGGAATGAAGACAGCAGCTAGCTCTTTAAGAATTTAAAAAAAATTATTATCGCGCTTGAGGAAACGAGGACTAATCAAATACACCATAGCCGTACCAGCAACCAGTCCATATATTTGTGGGAGTCGGAAACCAGTCTAACTACAAACATGGCTCGAAAAAGAATACGCCCACAAACACAGGTACCATTTAGGGACGGGGCGACCCAAGTTTATGATGTTTCTCAAGCTTAAGTCAAACAGTGTATTGTTGACCTATCTTAGCCTATTTATCTTACGGTACTTGAGGGTGGATCTAACGTACACCTTAAAAAATAAATCGGGATACGTTCAGGGATCTGCCCACTTTGTGTTTCTTTTTAATATTAGGACTTACACAACTTGTTGGAACGTAGGTTGTTTCTGATTTGATGAGCGAAGTTTGTACCATTTGGTGTCCAATATTCGGTGTGGATAATAGGTAAGATGCAAGCTGCTTTCGTTCGTCGACTTATCCGAATTTGCTAGTTGTGTCAATTAAAGAAGTTTTTGCATATGTTTGGTGTTTCATTAATTTTGGTTGAGAATCAAAATCATCCGTATGTCAAAGTGTCTATGTGCTCACCTCAAACTGCAGAAAAAGGATTCATAGCATATCATTTCATACAAAGAAAAGATTATTTTGAAAACCTGCACACAGAAAGAGCATTTTTTTTACCGTTTTCCTGTCGAGTATATAGGCTTAAGGCAATGGTGGCACGCCAACTTGACCAACGGTGAACACATCAGTATGGCAGCCATTTTGGATTTTAAAAAATGATTTCGAAATGGCCGTTAGTCATGCATACACGTCGTAAACGTGTTTCCTAAAATGGCTTCAGAATAGCTGCAACATTTGTTTGTTCAAGTCTTATAGGACTGCTGAAATTAGGGCCTACATATCTGAAAGAAAATGAATCATTGTAATATGTCATGCACATTAACTTCTAACTTGTGTCTCCAATGCAGGAACAATAAGTTTCAGAAAGGATGAAGAGTCGAGCGGTTACATTTTGTCTTGTATCGGTCCTAATTGGTAAGTAAGAATTATTCTGGAACCACTCTTCATGGACAAACCTTTGTTCTCAGTCAACCTAAAGTTTTTTAGCCCAGACAATTACAAACATGCTTAGGCGCACCTCGTATTAGCTTATTTGGGACAACAAAAATCATGGCAAATTTCCAGTGTTGTCCCAATGATGTCGGAAACAGAAACTTATTTCAACTATCAAACGAGCACCTACCAGGACCAGAGAATGAGTTATCCCATGGATGTGTTGTGGTCCCACGGTTAGGGAATATATAAGATGTGATTATCGGGCAGCTTTTGTTTGCATTCGTGCGGTCGAAGGTTTACATATACATTAAGAAATTGTTAGATTGAATATCTTTTTCTAGAACTCTTCCGTTTCTTGCAATTTTTTCATCGTGCATTCTCAGTAGGCGTAAATCAGTAAGATAATGTTTTAAAAGTCTATTACCCTCCAGCGACGCCATTTTGCTGGGTAACAAAAAAATATCTGATGGTGAATAAAGTACGTGTATTGCGTTGTACTGCTTCACAATCTCTTGTTCATTTTTGCAATCAGTCGTTCTTTCAAAAAATAAAGTAGATTTCGTAGTATGAACATTTACCTCAATAAAGTTGACATCACTGCCGTTTGCACTTTTAAACATGGCGTCGCTATAGCCCTCATTTTTCTCAAATTACGGGACCTACACACATCGCTTCACATGACCTTCACACATTGCAAATAACCAACACGAAGAACCCGAAAATATTTTCCTATTCTGGGTGGAATTTTCCTTTAAGTTTCGTTGTGTTGTTTTTGTGTGAAGATGGAATTTGCGTCGGGGATAAAATTAGAAGGGACGTTTTTGTTTTACTTTTCCCGTTGTAGTGTATGAAGCACTGTATGCTCAGTGCTTTTTGACAGCCTGATGTGTTTCATGCGTAAACTTTTCTACACCTTTTTGCGTTTGGCAATAAACACTACTATTTGTGACATCCGCAACAAATGTGTGCTGCTGACGTCATTTTCGGGGGGTGGGTGGGAGGGATCGGATACATTTTGAAACCTACGGCTTGGGTTTCAAAAAGTATCACGTCGATATAACTTTCTAGGATTTTCTGTTTTCTAGTGAGCACAGAGAATATACATGTATAATGGCATTTTTGAGGACCTCCTATACTACTTTCCCCATTCTGCATTGATTTCTGAAGTCTTTGACTGGATTCTTCCTCTTCCTCGTAGGAAATGCGGCCTCGGCGCTTACATGCTACGAGTGCTACTGGCAGTCGGATGAGGCCGCCCATCAATCTGGGCCCGTCGGCCAATTTGGGCCGATCGCCTGCAATGACCCCTTCGATAGCAACGACACCGCCGTGCGCAAGCAAATTTGCAGACAGAATTACCAGTGCCGCGTAAGTCAGTAACCCAGACCAAAAAGAAATCGGACAAAACAACCAATTTATAAAACAGGTCACCAGCCAAAACTCATTTGATTTTCATGCTGCGCAAACAACTGCTGACTACCAGTTACAGGCATGTTTTTCCCAAGTTCCCATTTTTTTCGATGCAATTTTGTTTGTGCCTAGCATAGCAGCCCCATAATATCGGTCTCTGATTGACAGAAAGGTTTACAATCGGGGGGCCAAATTCATGGTGCGGCAAAAACAAATTTGTGCTTAGCACAGAAAATCTTGCTGAGAAGAAACTAAAATTAAGAAGCTAAAGAAACTTTTAAGGTGAAACAAAGAAAACTGAAAAACAGCGGGATTCGAACCTGCGACCTCCGAACACCGTAATTTTATTCACAATTACCTAGTCAGTTTCCCTTGTGGATTGTTTTACGAAGCTAAAGAAACTAATAAATTTACCTCAATAAACGTGACATCGCTTCTGTTTCCACGCCCCCTCAATCAAATCAAATCAAATCAAATCAAATCAAATCAAATCAAATCAAATCAAATCAAATCAAATCAAATCAAATCAAATCAAATCAAATCAAATCAAATCAAATCAAATCAAATCAAATCAAATCAAATCAAATCAAATCAAATCAAATCAAATCAAATCAAATCAAATCAAATCAATCAATCAATCAATCAATCAATCAATCAATCAATCAATCAATCAATCAATCAATCAATCAATCAATCAATCAATCAATCAATCAATCAATCAATCAATCAATCAATCAATCAATCAATCAATCAATCAATCAATCAATCAATCAATCAATCAATCAATCAATCAATCAATCAATCAATCAATCGAAGTGCTACAAGCCATTATTGTCAAATGAAAATTACGCTGTTCCACACGTATACGTGGTATAATAACATATATTGTGTGCATGTGGTATCTCGGCCTTTAAATGTACATAATTGCAGCAGAAAAGAGATGTGTAAACAATATTTCCGTTTAATAATCATTCTTTTCAGAAAGAAACCTCAACCAAATCCGGAAGTGACGTCATTCAGCGGGTCAGCCGGGGCTGCACCCCGTCATGCGAGGAGAAGTGCGAGGACGACACGTGGCTGAACAAGCCGATAGAGTTCTGCTCTTACTGCTGCACAGACAACCTATGCAACGGCGCCGGCGCAGTGACCTCCGGTCTGGTTGCCGTGGTAACGTCGGTTTCGGCCGCAGTGATAATTTTTTTCTAACACTTCATTTCCTCCTTGATAAATCTGTAATAAATATCCCGCTGTACTGTATGGGTGAGTAACATTGGATTTTACACCCACGCAAGTCAAATGTGAGGCAAACTGATTTCGTGGAATTAAAATAATTGTATACCAAGATCATAACCTTAATATGACAGGTCATTGACCCAGATCAGGTCACAAATCACTGAGCATGATGTCTCTACGCAAACACAGTAAAAATGCCAATGTCAGAGTTTAAGGCTACAGGGATGAGTAATGTTGACCGGTAATCAATGGGTGTATGATTCAATGAACATAAAGAGGAAAGTATTGAGGAATCCCACAACGACGAGTTTAGCGCCAATCGAGGATCTCAATGTCACAGTAAACAACTTTTTATCGTGCGCCTGCGCTTCCTTTTATGGCCTGATTAATTCATGCATAAATGAATGTGCTGAAAAGCGTTGTTTTGTTTGCCACTGACATTCTCGCTTTCAACCCGGAAGTGCGCAGAAGGGGCTAATGTGAAATTCCTCTGTTTACTCACCATCATTTGATTGCTCCTTGCTCTCGATCCGTTCTATAGAAAGATGGATTTGGGTGATGTAATGTCCGTGACCCTCAACCTTCCCTCCTCCCATTTGAAGACAAACCTCTGCCCTTCTTCGTATCTCAGGGTGTGGGATCTGGCGTCCAAGGAGGCGATTCGATTTAATGGTGATGTGTGATCTAATCTTTCACAAGCAGTCTTTGAAGTGCTGGGGCACTATCCTGGGCCTACCAAAGCCGTCGGAGCAGAGCACGTCTTTACCTAGCGAAATGTTCTAAGACCGAGCAACGTGATCGTGAAAGCTCAAGCACGTCACTATTTAGGTTCCCTTCGTAGAAGAAAGGATCTTGTAAAAAACAAAAAGTACTAATTAAAGGGGTTAAACGCATTTTTGGTTTAATCTGGGACCATTTCGCCGTCCACTGACGTAATACGCGCAAACTCGGGAAATTCACTGAATATTTTGTGGGGAACGGGCATTCCTTCTTCGTCCAGGCTAGTACCTTTGTTTTTGTATTTCCTGACGTTTTACGCTCGTTTGGTTGGAGCCAGACGATTTGGAAACTGCCGGACAAACGCAGCTACAACTGCTTGTAAACTGTGCGTGCTTTGAAATTGTTGCACACAGAAAACCCTCTGTTCTGTGAAAACATGTGCAGCTCTCCTTGCCGCGTGCAGCGTGAATTTCAGTCACTATGAAATACGGGCTCATTGGTAGTATTGCACATGCCTAAATAAAGATAATTAATAGAATAACCAATAGTAGGGAAAAGAAGTCAGATTTTCATAGGAGTCTGATTTCCATGCTCAAGTAGACTGCATGTACATGTATATACTTTGGATGAACTTAAAAATCCAGCCCATTCCCATGCTTAAAATACCATTCCAAATTCCACGTAATCTTCTAAATACGGTTATGTAATTTGTACAAAGCCACAGTGCACATTCTGCACCATAAATTACCTCCAGTCAACGTCACCCAACCCTACACTATTAGACACAGACTTTTCTGTACTGGTTTACGCGGACACCTCGTGCTCAGTGATCCGTAACCTAATCGGGTCATTGACTTATCCTTTTAAAGCAAGATCCTGGGCTTCATAATGATAATAACTTAGTGAAATCAGTTTGATTAATATTTGATATATTTGTGGTTAAATTCGGATATGCTTTGTTTTTGAGTCACCCTGTAACATTGATATAAATGACATCCCCTGAGACAGAATTTGGTCATTGTGTGTTATTATGACAGTATTAGGAAAAATATTAATAATGACAAAATATTGCTTCTTTACATAAGAATGATCAAAAGCGCATTTCAGTAAAACTTTGCTTCTAAAAACAATTACTCATCGTAGGACAGGCATACAGTGGGAAACATCTGACAGTAGTCCCGACTTTTTACAATACATGTTTTAAGTCAAGGCCTACGTGGTTGTTTTTTTTTCTAATCAACATTTTACTGCTAATCTTTTTTCGTGGTTACGGGATTTGTATTTAGCCACCGGCTAAAATAAAACAACTGAAGTAATGCAATAAATGTGTATTTTTTAGCATTTTCATTACCGTATGTTAATGTTTGCTTACCTTGTATGTAAAGGTTTTTAGCTACAAATCTAAAGAGTTCATCCGTGTGACACCGCGGTTTTTTCTCCGTGACAATGCGGTGGATATGTTGAACATAGGTGCAGCTAAAACTGGGGTGGCTCTTAATGTCACGGCGCCCTCACTCGGTTGTGCTGTAATAACTTTTGTAAAAGGTCAGTTTATACCCCGTGCCCCATCTCGCAACACAATATTATTTTCCCTTTTTATAATGCACGCCATGTGTAGACGTTCTGACTCGTGAATTTGAAAGGTAGGCGGGGGAAGTAGGGGGGATTTGGGGGTGTGCCGTTTCTTCCAATGTTTATATCTGCTTGAACGTGTAACTGTGATACCAGATATGTAGTCGAGTCCATATCTGGTATCACAGTTACACGTTCAAGCAGATATAAACATTGGAAGAAACGGCGATACCAGATATGTAGTCGAGTCCACCACAAGTCCCTGCAAGTCCCTGCAAGTCCATCACAAGCCCTCCAGTCCTAATCCCAATCACAAGCTATTCAAATGAGCTTTGACAAAGGCATTCCTTTGTCATTGTTCATTCAGTTACTTGTGACCGGCTTAATGAAAGGACTTTGACTGGGCTTGCGAAAGTACATGTGAAAGGACTTGTAGGGACTCGACTCCAACTCTGTGTGATACTGTCAGACAAGAGCCTTAACCTTTTTGTACTTTTACGGCTAAAAAGATTAGCATAAAAAAAAAATCACCCTGACCCCCTTCAATTAACCCTGGCTCCGCCCCCTATGGGACTGAGGATGGTCTTGAAATTTGGGACTGCCGCTTAGAAGAAATTCTAATTATTTAATCCCGTTTCATATGGAAGATTGCAGGAAGGTAGGGAGGATATCACAAAGAATAAACAAAATCGTACAAAAACGACGTCATAACACAGAGTCCCCTTATTTTTCCTGTTTGGCAGGTTTTGTCAACTCTCCGTGTTATGACGTCATATTTGTACGCTTTGTTTGCTACCCCCAAGCGACGACTTTCAGACAAACGGCACGGGACGGGGACTTGATAAGAAACAGCTCTCAAAAGTGACTTTTATATTATTTCATGCGAGATATTGTCTGTTTATTGTAATATACCTTTAATCTACAGAAAACTAGAAAATGGGATTTCTCTGAGCACATCCTCTTTATTCAAATATCCTCTTGAAATTACATTTATATTCGTAGGCTTAATAAGATCTCCAAATGAAATCTATTTTAAAAGGTGCGGTTCGGAGTTAATGAACTGTCAATTAGAAGTCCCCTATCTTTAATTAAAACTTGTCAAGCTTCAATTGTACATTATTGCTGGGTTGATTCCTGTATTATGTAAACGAAACATTAGTATAGCGAGAACGTTCTCATTGGGGAGGGGCAGGATTTTTTTTTTATCGGCAAATCGCTGGTATTTGATACGATCTATTTGATTGGTTTTGATTTTACTCCCCGCTCCCCGCTCATTTATCTGTTCAAGTATTTTTTAAGGGGGGGGGGGGGGGGGGGGGGGGGTCGAAGGCCTATCCTCCCCCCCCCCCCCCCCCCCCCCCCCCGTCACTACACCACTTGGCATACCAAGTGCATACTGTTGAAGGCACGTGGTGGAAATTCAGACATGTCAAGTCATAATTATGGCTTAGCATATCTTGAAACGTATCGAGATCGAGACCAGGTCTCGAGACCTACAACACTGATTGGAGATCGATCCATTAAACACTTGGCTTGGACCCTACTATCGTCAGATCATCAATGTTAAAAAAGGTGATAACTACCCCCTCAGCGGAAAGAAAAGGCGAGTTGGGGGTCAATATCGACGCCATCTTACCTGACTTCAATTTAAGTGTCTGGTTCCCGCTATGATATTCTTATCGGAAAAGCAATTATCGAGAGTCGGCAAACAGACAAAGCAATCCCACTGGTATACGAGTATCAAATGAACGAGGAGCGCAGTGCGTAATACCAGCGACGTACTCCCATCCCCACGGAAGTGCGATTGCTATGTGGACAGCGCCCTCTTTTGTTGGCGCACGGAGCCCATAGCCCGCTGGTGCCATTT
Source organism: Hippasteria phrygiana (assembly GCA_037893225.1). NCBI lineage: Eukaryota > Metazoa > Echinodermata > Asteroidea > Valvatida > Goniasteridae > Hippasteria > Hippasteria phrygiana. Next base: position 244,025 of record JAZGUH010001007.1, read on the forward strand.
GTCTAAAAGTCGTCGCTGCGGGCTGCAAACAAATCTGACGTCATGACACGTTGCCTAGTGCTTTTGTGCCTAGTGCTAGACACAAAAGGTGCAAGGTGTCATGACATCAGATTTGTTTGCAGATGCTGCAAAATGATGCTGCGCGCCTTGGTTCGCATTTATGATCCTACTGATCCTTGTTTTGTGATGAAATAGACAAGAAAACTGAGGAACAGGAAGTGACAGCTAAACAAATTACACCTTTACAGGGCATGAATAATCAATTTTCAAAACAAAGACAACTACCAGCTGAGCTACATGTATCTTGCCCTATGTTGGCGGTCTCCCAAATTGTCATTAGCTTTGTTCGGGGGTGAATAATTATGTGGGAAAGATCAGTAGAATTGGCAAACTGCATGAGCAGTAAAGCTTAAATGTATACATACTGTACATTGTATATATGGCGGGCCTCTGTGACACTGACAACTTTGTCATGAGCCGTGTCCGCATTGGACTTTTTGGGGTAAAACCTACGGAGACTGTTGTCAACTTAACCAAATCATAAGTCCAATGCGGACAGCTGGTAAACTTGCCAAATTGTCAGGAGTCGATCGTCGGTTGTCGGTTTTACCCTCCGCAGCAGTAAGTTTTACAGGTCCAATACATGTAATTGCCCCTCATCTGCATAGGATCATGCATTCTGGTCATCAAGATTAAGCAGCAGAAAAAGAGTTCAAAACATTGTCGTGAAGTGTATCTTTACTGTTTGAATACTATGTCTATTATAGGAGGAAAATGTCTTGCCAGCGATTGCCACGAAATAGGCCTATCTAGTGCAGTGAAGAAGTTGTCTGTGAATCATAGCCATAACATATCCCCATCCTCAAAAGATGCAAGCATGCCCAGCCCGAGCTGCAGCAGCAGTCGTCAAGACCGTCAATTTCGGGATCTGATGCACATGAAGAGACAAATGTTATAAAAGTAGGTGCATACAATGTACATATTATGGTAGTCCATTCAATATAGACCGTGGTTAGGCATACATGTATTGTTAACTTTACCTTGCGGGGCCCCGTGGGAACAGGTATGTACCATCCTGGAGGGGGTGGGGGGGGGGGGGGGGGGGGTGTACCCAGTTCCCCAAAATATCAATCTATAAAATAGGTTTTACATGTACAGCAATTTAAATGATTGGGGAGTTTTAGAATCAATTTGAATTATTTGTGCAATAGGCCTATACATGTATATATTCCTCACCAACCAGCATGGCCCACTCGCTAGCTCCTATAACCAACTCACACCTACCCCACTGACCCGCTCCCTGGTGCATTTGTTAATCAGCTACATGTACATGTACATGTACATGTACATGTACATGTACATGATATGAGATTTTTTCACAGAGACCACAATTGTTGTTTGAAGGGACATGATATTATTGCTTCTATAGGTTTTCAGGGGTGACTTCTGTTTCTATTTAAGTTATGCGGTTGTATTTTGATTAGTAAATTTGTTTTCGTGCTAAATCTCTTTTCCAATTTATTTGAATATTACAAACAAAACGTAGGCCCATATTCTTGCAATGTTGCACATACATATGTACAGCACGGGAACGTTAACACAGGTACTGCCCCCGCTCTTTGACTGATTGGATTTAGTGTCTGTTTTAAGGGCAAGATAGCTCAGTTAATAGTAGAGCGCCGGTACGGTATTCCGGAGGTAGCAGGTTCGAATCCCGCTCCTGCCAGTTTCTTTGTTCACTTTTGAAAATGTTTCATTTAAAGGCGTACCGTTAGAGTCCTTTAACATAAACCTAACAATCTATGAAACTGTTTTAATTTAATTAAGTTAATTATTTTTAACACGAAACAATCTGCCGTGCGGGAACATAATTGTTGTTTGACTGCAAATAGTTTGGCATTCTTATAGTAATTATACAATAACTGAATGTGGGTAATTTTGTTCGATTTTTTTTCTTTTCAAAAGTGAATAATTGTATAGATAGAAAAATGGCAATTTAATTAGAAAAAATGAATGACCAATCATGTGCACTACCTTTAACTCTTCATTTTGATGCATCACTACATCCTCATCAGTATGGATATTACGTGAGTGAAAACCTTAAAATTTCCAATTTATTTTTACTGTATAAGTTGTGTTTATAGGCCTGTAATTCAAAAGTAACTCTAAACGCGTTCAGAACTATTTCCCTAGTTTCATATTTGGTCATGAAGGCATTTTTCTACTTTTTTTCAAAATGTTTCGTAAAAAATATGTTAAAAACAAATATAAATTTAGGAAAATACTTCTCATTGTGTTTCTAGCGACTTGCGACTCCTTTTGTTGGGTTGGGTCACAATTGTTTTGTTTGTTTGTTTGTTTTTTGTTTGTTTGTTGGTTGGTTTTGAGTTGAAACCAAAAGGATAGAATACAGTTACTCTGCCGGGCAGTTAGGTCAGTGAAAGTCGCAAGTTGCAAAATATCAAAGTTCGTCTCTTCTTCACAGGTTCCTTTTGCTTGTTAGTCTGGTTCCCAGACCAAAATAGTCTGACTATTTCTGATGAATATTAGGTCCGGTGGCCGCCAATGTCACGTGACGAAAAGTGGCCGTTTTCCGAACTTGTTTTTGGTAACAAAATGTCTGTCAGGCCCGTTACAGATCCTGGAATTTGAATTCTCAATTTTATATCAAAACTGAAAAATCAATGCCACACTCTTGCAGTATTTGGCCGACATGTAGAAAATGGCACCCAGTAAATTTCATTGAACAGTAACCCCCACCCAAAAAAAAAAGAAGAAAAAGAAAACAAATAGAAGGGGAAACCACATAATTGATCACAAATTACAGTTCGGAATCCGCGTTTACTGATCTACACATTGTCCCGTTGTATTGGGCATACATGTGTTTCGTGAAAAAACCCATGGAAATTCGCAATTTGGTTTACCATTTTCCCCATTGACCTGTAAAGAAAATCGAGCAATGTTAATCCGAAGATGACATTTCCGCCTACTGAACATCTGTTGTACAGTCGTATTTCCAATTTCGATTTGGCTATAACAGGTGCCACAGTGTCTAATTGATTAAGTCGCCTCGGGGCGTTGTCACTGGCTACGGTGGTGCTAAGCGCCACGACGAGGAACTATATGCTTCTATAAGCATAATAGACACTTTAGATGTCACAAAGGGAGTTCCTTATTTTAATTACGAAAAGTACATCAAGCAGCACGTATTAGTTTACCCTTTACCGCTGTTATCTTCTGTAAATAATTTAACTCGATATTCTATCCTTATTGCTACGTGTCATACTACATGTACATACTATACATGTACATGACCCAACGTTGGTACAATAGTCAACCTGTTCAACCTTTGGGCAATTTCTTACACCGTAGTTGGGTAATTTTTCACCTAATGTACAACTTTTGTATAACCACAGCTGTGCACAAACCAATTGCTGGTGAAAGTGGGGTTAAAATGGCCAACATGTTTTTTGCCCAACATTTTTACAGTGTAAGCTATTTCTATACCTATGATCTGTACATACATTGTAGAACTGATACAACCGCCTCTAAATTTACACTTATTTTTGTTTTCGTGCTTTACACAGGCTTGTGTTTTAAAGGTTTGGCCTCCTCTTCTGCATTTGATTTTCTTTTGTATTTTGTCATATACAATTTATAGACTATAAATATCATTGACTACAACTGTCCTGCAGAGGAAATAAATGTTTTGTTTTATATTCGTAGAACATTTATTTCGTCGCTCTTTTCACACACACATGTACATTATTATGTTTTGGAAGTGCCGTGGCCTAGTGGTTTGGCACATTGAATTCGTGGTCTGTGGGTAATTCTGCAAGTTGTGGGTTCGAGCCCAGTCCCCGTGACTAATTTGTATTGGCACAGTGTCAGTTGAACTCCTGAAATATTGGGCTAGGTGCCTAGAGAATCCCAAAGTGTGGCAAACGAACTAGGCCTATTTCCCTTTCCAGCCTTTTTTCTTTTTGCTCACAACCATTTTATTAAGTCTCAGGATAATTTAAAAAGTCTGAATATGTCAATTTTGTGCCAAGTGGTGCTACAATTCGTAAAGACGTTGCGAATTCGAAATAATTTTTGCTTCCCCCCCCCAAAAAAAATGGCTTCTACATAATGCTTCCCCAGTTCTAATCCATGCACAAATTGGATAATCCGTTATTCATGATGCAAAATGGTTCCCACCTATCCGTGGCAATTGCCTGGAACAAATTTAATCAGTTTCCTTTTTGCATTTTTTATTTTCCTTTGTCCATATATACATAAAGTAGGCCTATTTAAATATTTATCCCTCATCAAACAAACCATAAGGGGAACTCAGTCATTATTAAATATGCATTAGATGTATTTTTGTGTATGATTATCATCTCAGATAAAAAAAAGGGGGAAAATGACAGGTCGTTCAGGCTGGCTTGGACGATGATTGATTCTTAGCCTAATGCGTCTGCAGTATAAATTTCACCCCTCCCCCCCCCGCCCTACCCCCAAAAGGATTTCCCAAAAGCTAAATGACACAAAACAGAAAACGAGAAGTCTGGAAATATACCGGTATACACTAGCACAGGAACACATTTCATAGAGCTGCTTTAGCATAAAATCTTGCTTATTAAAATCAGGTTACCAGCCAAAACTCCATGTGACGTATATTGCTTGTGACTGGTATTTAGCTGTTGGCTGCTTCGCTGTTAACCTGATTTTACTAAGCAAGGTTTTTGTGCTTATAATAAGCATTTTTTGTGTGCTTAAGCAGCTCTATAAAATTGGCCTGAGATAAAAAAGGATAAAGGGATATTATGAGTGGTTTAAAAGTGGGAAGAGACAAAGGCATGGGGGAGGGGGTCAAGTGACTGAGAAGAATCAAGGGGAGAAAACAAACAGGGTTGAGAGTGGCAGAAAATGAAACAAATCCATGAAATCTGCAGTGTTTGGGGGTCACTGAGGACCCCATAGCAACGTAGGGTCTATGGTTTGTATTTGTCTAAAAGACATTCCTTCAAATACCTGTTTACATCTACCTTTACAGGTAAAAACACCTTTGGGGCAAACACCTCAGGAATTCCAGATTTCAAAAGAGATTCTTTCAAAAATTCTGAAATCAGTTAAAATCCGGACAAATCTCACCCCTGAACAAAGAATATAAATAAGATATTAACAAAATATAATCACCAAAACAGATCCAACTGGAAAAACAAATCAAAATGTGCATTTGAATTGAACCGAACCGAACCGAACCGAACCGAACCTAACCGAACCGAACCGAACCGAACCGAACCGAACCGAACCGAACCGAACCGAACCGAACCGAACCGAACCGAACCGAACCGAGCCAAAACGAGCCAAACAAAAACACTGTGTACTATCTGCATGTTCTACAATCTTGGACAAAACTCTTGTGGGACGCCCCAATAAGTTGTAAATGCACACGAACTGCAAACCCTTGTAGAACGAAAGAGACAATGGATGAATTTCACATTAGCCCCGTCTGCGCATTATCGGATTGAAAGCGAGGATCTCAGTGCTAAACAAACAGAACTAGTTATAAATGACTGAATCATACCATAAATGACAGAGCAGCGTAGTAAGTTTATCTGAAGACCCACCTCTTTCAAATTGCATTCCAGTAGCTCATTTATTTGATTGTCAAGCTAATTGTGTTGTTGTAATGTCCATGTTTTGATTATTTGTATCTCTGTTCCCTTTGTTTTTGTTCTCTGCGCCTTGAGCATCTCATTAAGGTGGATAATGGCGCATTATAAATTGCCTATAATTTATTATTATAGGGCAATTATGTTCATTTTGTAAAAGCTTGCTGCCCTTTTTGGTTAACCTGGGATGATTTCACTCTTCTTTCAAATTTTTTTTTTTCAATTTGCGAACTAAGCTGTGACATAATAGCTGAATCCCATTTGATTAAGGTGTTTAAATATTCATTTCCTTTTTCCATAAATAATCGAGCACAGGACAAATTGGTACGGTCGCTTTGGGGTCGACATGATCATGATTGATTCGGCTA